>SDVV010007148.1:0-17960 GCA_016164225.1 Gammarus roeselii
GCGTTTGGTCCTACGTCGACATCCATCAGGTGGTTGTGAGTTATCCACGTGTGTCCCGTGCACAAGCGGTTGATGAACACTTGGTCGTTTCTGTTGGTGAACTTTGTTTCCCATTCTCCGACTGAGGATTTGACTGAAAGCATTTTTTGTCCACTCTGTTGCCATATTTCATCCCATCGGAATGTACTACGAGAGTTGATGATAGGGAACCAGTCCCGGTAATGTATTGCAAAAAATTGTTCTTGGTTAGTAGATACCAGTTTGGCTAGCGAGTCCTCTTATTCCCGCGTGCCCGGAATCCAGCAGAATTCCGCTGCCTGACTCGTCTCGGTCATCACAAAGAGATCGTGCTGCATCTTACGTAGAACTGGATGTTCGTAGTGCAGTGTTTTAAGCTGGGTGAGGACACTCAGACTCTGAGAATACGACGTGTTTGGGGAAGCGATGTGTTTTTGTGATAGAGACGGCTAGTTCGAGTGTGCAAAGCTCCGAACAGAACACGGAGGCCTCTTGTCGGAGGGTGGCAGAGAGTGGGGTGTCCCCGCACACAGCGGCGGCTCCCACTCCGTCCGCGGTTTTGGAGCCGTCAGTGTATATGTGGCGGTGCACTAAATATTCTTCCACGAGTAGTCTTAGGAATTCCTGCCGGTACGCGTTGGTTGAAGTAGTTGCTTTAGGGTAGATTTGATCATCCATGTTGGTGTGTTAATTTGAAGGATTCGGTAGGAAAATGGAGGCCTAATAGCTTTACGATTGATGTTAAGAGAGGTCAGCTGCTGTCCACACGTAGGGAAAACGGTGGGCATATATTCTTTTTAGCCGCAAAAAGGTGCTTATCGGATATGTTAGTGATGTGGCTGATTGCTGGGTTGTTGATAAGACTTCTCGTCTTAAAATAGTTTTGTAGAGAAAGTTTGTCTTGCCGTAGCGGAAGTGGAAGTTTGTTAGCAAGCACGTTAAGGGATTCGATTGGAGCAGAGCGGAACGCGCCGGTTGTGATACGCAAAGCATTGTTTGCGATGGTCGAGAGTAGTTTTGGCTACAGATCCGTATGCAACGGTTTCGTTGTCCATGCGCGATCGTATTATTGCATTGAACAATGTCATTCCGGCGTCCATGTCGGTACCGAACAGTATGAATGGCAACAAAAATTAGAACAGCGGACCGCAAACAACACATCAAAGAAGCACACGGAGAGGCGATACACCCACACAGCCACCACCCACAAACAGGCACTAACAAACAGCATAAACGACAGGAAAAAATGAAGTCCGACTGCGCACCGCATAACAAAGAAGTGCAGAGATATGCAAAACACTCAGACACACCCACCACTCAAACACCACAACAACAAGAGACAGTATTAACCCATCACTCACACGCAGGCACAAAAAAAATACATAAGCCACCAACAAGAAGATGGAGCATCTGGCAAGTAGATCCCAAGGTTACGAGATCAACATGCGAAAGCAGTTATCCCACAAAGCTAAACAAACTCAAACAGAACATCACCCTGACACTCCGCCAGTGATCCCTTGAATGCAGCCAGGGAATCAGACTCCACCACAAAACTAGGAAAGCTGTTCAACAACTGAACACATCTTGCTCCTGAGAATCTTTTTTTGCTGTTGGTATTGCAAGTCTGCATCAAAAGCGTATAGGGATAGCCTCGTGTTCTCACATCAGGAGCTCTCCGAAAAAGACCCCAAAGGTCGGCGCCACCATCCAACTCATAGGTGATCCACCAGTATTTAATGAGGTCCGCCCTGAGAAATTTTCCTTTCATAGAAAATAAGCAAAATTGCTTCAGTCGGGAGTAATATTCCAATCCAGCCATACTATCCACACTCTTTGTCCATCTCTGCACAGATTCAAGCAATCTCAAATCCCCAAGAAAATCTGCATTCCACACCGACGAACAATACACCATGACAGATCCCATGTGCATCTCAGCAGGTTGTTGGTTAATCCTAAAGGCTTTTCCACTACCTCTCTGACATAATAGTGGAATTTCAGTTTCACATCCACACAAAAGGGCTAAGTTGTGTGAGTGTGAGGGTGTGAGGTGAGCCTTGCCGTCGGCCACCCCCCTTTCTGGGGGACGCGGCCTAGTGTCTGTATCTGTCTGTACATCCACCACCACACCTAGGTCCTTGTGGGACTGAACACACTTCAATGGAATTCCGCTCAAATAGTACAGAGCCAGCGGATCCTCGTCCGTCCAATCGGCAAACCCACGAACATACCTCAACACAACGCACTTCTCTGAGTTCAGCCTCAAGTTCCAAGATGCAGCAACCGCGCTGACTGTCCAGAACAGACTGCCGACATGACACACCAGCAACTGCGGACTTCTTCCCCCCCTTGTACCGGATACAGCTTGTAGTCATCAGCTAATGACTTGAAAGAACACAGCACTTCATTTGTGATGTGATTAACATAGATTAGAAATAGCACAGGGCCCAGTACTGAACCCTAAAGAGCACTACTGACTACCTCCCACGACTTACTACAACACCCATCAACAGAGACTCACATAGAACGACCAGCCAAAAACGACCGAATCCAGCCAAGCAGAATCAACCCAAATCCCACCTCTCAGCTTGTGAATCAACGCATCATGAGAAACAACATCGAATGCATTTGAAAAATCGAGCAGCACAATATCCGCAACAAAGCCAACGTCCATTCAGTCCGAAACATCCGAATAAGCCAAGAGAAACTGAACCCCAGAACACCGAAATTGCCGGAATCTGAAGTGGTGAAGGGAGAGAATCTCATTGCCCTCAAGAAACTCAACCAGACCTGAAATAATTATAATTTTCAAACTCTTGCAGCACACAGAGATCAGACTGACAGGGCGATAGTGCAGAGAATCATACCTTATCTTGCCCTTAAACAGGGGGACCGCAATCGACTCCAGCGACAAGTCTGGATGACCTCAACAAAAAAATGACCTCTGAAACAGAATTAACAAAGGCCCCGACAGTGCTTAGGGTGTAAGCCATCGGGACCCACTGGCGACGAAGCATCTAGAGCCAACAACACGCCATGCACGTGAGCACGAGTGACAACTGGATCAGGCATCCCTCCATGAACGGGAGTGCTGAGAAGGATCAGAGACTGTACGGATGATGAATTGTAGAGGAACAGTGTAGCTTTAGGAGTGGTAGAGGATGTGCCGATCAAATTTTTGCAGTAAGACAAGTCTGTGAGAAGTGCCTTGCGAAGGGAAAGTATGTGTTCTGCGCCTTCATGGATTTGGAAAATGCCCACGACAGGGAATCGTTATGGAGGGTGTTGTGTTTGTATAGAGTAGGCAGGAATCTGTTGAAAGCGGTTCAGAGTTTCTCTGTTGACGTAAAAGATGGGGAAAGAGAAAAGGCTGCGCTTTGTCTCCCAGGCTGTTCAATCGATACATGGATGGAATTGTCGGGGAGGTGAATGCGGGCGTATTTGGTCGTGGCTTGGTGCTGTGAGTGAAGCGAATGGGCGGAGTTACGTGCAAACCCAGAGGACCAGGCGGTGTTTGCGTAGAAGATAATGGGCCTAATGAATTGTTGTTTGAATAGTGTTGTAATCGATTCCTTGGAGTGACTGTAGGTGGTTGTGGTAAGTACCCGGGACACGTGCACTCTTGGTTCGGCATCAGTGTCGATGTTTGTGTGAGGTTTCAATGTTATCCCTGTGTCATGAGCTACTCCAAAGATTGTGGTAGTGGGACTGGGGTATAGGAGTGTTGTTAGGCGTGCCGTGAGGGTGAATGCGGTGTTCGCTGTTGTCTGATGCTAATAATGTTAGGGAAGACTTGCCAGCGAACACCTCCATTCTTTTGTCCAACAGCCAGACTTCAAAAAATTTCAGCCACTGCTAGAGGTGTGCAGTTGCGGTCTCCTTTTTGTGGTGTCGTACGATTTCCATGAGGTCATCCGCGTATGAGCTGATGTAGGTGTTTGGTTCTGTTGGAATTGGCAGGTCGTGCATGAAGACATTGAATAGGGAGGGGAAAGGACTGAGGCCCTATAGGACATAGGGGAAGTGGCGGGTACAAGATAGCTTGTAATTGTGGACAGTGTGTGCATGTCTGCCAGAGAGGAAATTAGCAGGCCATTTTTTGTAGTTGGATGTATGTGTATATGTTGAGTATTTTGTTTATGATTGCATCTTGGGACTGTGTTGAAGGCCTTACTAATACCAATGGCTTATACGAGGGTGCGTTGAGCTAGTTTCTTTTCGTTCAGACCTTCATGAACGGTCTGGGTGAGATTGGTGAGGCGTGTGGCTGTGGAGTGTTGAGTCCTGAAACTGTTGTGTGTGGGAGTGGATGTAGGCATTAAATTAGTTTAGAACCAGTCTCTCCAAGATTTTCGAGGGGTTCGGGAGGAGAGATACGAGTCTATATTAGGCTAGATCTGAAGGAGCTTTCATGAGTTTCAGGATGGGTAGGATTTTCCTTTGTTCCCAAGTGCTGGTTATTGTATTGTGTAGCATGGAAAAGTAAAGCTTTCTGTGCGGGTTGCGATGGCGTGTGGACCTATTTAAGGTGAATGCCATCTGGGTCCGTGCTGACGAGATTTTGGTCTGGCGGACGGCGGCTATGGTCATGGTTGATGTAAATCTATGTTGGGGTCGATTTGTAATTTGTGTAACTGTTTGAGTATCATCCTATTGTCTGGATGGAGTGGTCGGTGGCAGGTGCTTGCATAATGTTTGTTGATCATGTCCGCATGTTGCTGGTCTGATGGTATGGTGTACGTGGTAGGATTTTCTTGGAGTGACAGACTGTTGTTGACTGTGGTAAATGCTCGGGACACGTTCGGTCTAGGACGTAAGGAACAAGGGCTCTGGCTGTGCCTCGTTGTGACACACTGCTTTGGCACTAATGAGATGGAGGTCAAACTTTCGAGTAGGTAACAAAAACACTAGTTATGTATCGTAAACATTCATTGATAATCCCTTCTAGAGATCAGCACCACTTTCTGGTTTAACCTACAAAAATTTATACAAAACTAGACTTTGTGCTACTTAGATGAGTACAGATGCGAACAAAACAGCATGGGGACATGGGTGTTCCGTTCCCCCATCAAACTGAAAAACAATCTTCAAAATCCAGTTACGAAAGTATTTGCAATGGAAAGGTAAAAGGCAACTACATGAAGTAACAAAGTAAAGCACCACCGTAGTAGGAATTGAAGGCGAAGTTAAATCTCAGCAATGTTTTTCTAAAATTGTACACTGCAACCACTTGAAAGCTATTGCTCTCCAGAGAGAAGACTAGTGCTCTTCTCTCTGGATACGACACAAAATGAAAAGTCGAGAGAGACTGGAATCATTCAATGAAGTTTCACCTCAAAATTAAAGGTAAAGGAAATAATGGAGACAGATTTAAAGCCTTGAGGTTATACCCAATCCTAAGATGATTTGAAAGATTTATGGTGATTAACACATGGATACTTTTGGAAGGCTACAAAGCCAGTGTCAAAATTAGCACCGAAGTACCGAAATGCCAATGCCAGAGAGCAAGTTGAAAAAATCCCCACTGGAGTCGGTCAGGCGGTAGCTATGCTGATGGTATAAGCTAATTAAGTACCCTTGCTGGTATAAGGTGATCAGGGCTCTGGTCAAAAGGAGTCCCTCGCATCCAGTCTATGCTAAATAAACCTATTAGGCCTCCTAATTTCTTCGCTCACCTAATTAGGCTGTTCTTGCTCCCATCCGATCACATGGGTTGTTTAGTACTGCTTGGACACATCGTGCTAGAACTAACGCGTTCAACCATTGCTCGTAGGTCAACTCCTCAGGGGAGTCGAGTGCAGTCACGACGATGGCAGCCACATCGTTTAGTTATTAGACTACCTTTGAATATCTATATACGACCACGACTGATAGCGTCATGGGATAAAATTCGAATATGTGTACTGGAAAGTGTTTAAATCACAATCAACTTCGTGGTCAAGCGCATGTATTAGAACATGTTGATAATTCCGTTTTAGAGTTCGTCGTCGACCACCAGTGTTTCGAAACATTTATATAAACATCGCTTCTCTCAGAGCCTGAGAGAAGCAGACGTCCTGTCTGTACTGCATCAACAGAAGTGGCATAAAGAACAAGGTGTGTGTCCGACTGTACAATCAAATAGTATTTAAAAGAACAGCAATAGAAGAATTGAGACCAGAATGTTCATCAATCAAAAGAAGTTGCAATTGCACATGCAGTTTCACCGGTCTATTTACTGCTATTATAGCAAGACAGTCGTTACAGAAGCGTAAAAATAAATCGAATTATTATTGTAGAACTGAGTCACAGACGTGAACAATGCCTACAATCGCTTTTAAATTTTTTTTTAACGTAAAAACAGTGCGTGTCAATGATCCAAGATTGATAATGCTATACATTAAGCTAACTATTTTACTGTTGTTGGAGGAAAATATTTAGAAATCGTCATATTGACACATACTTTGCTACCCCAGAAGTGTTATGAAGCTATTAAGGAAAGTTATGGGCGTTTCGAAGGCACGTAAAGCCAGCTTCTCCCACCTAAGTGTAAACGCCTTACAAATCGTCACTATGTGTAGCATTCCGCGATGAGAGCAGGAACGAAACATTATTGCTGTGGTTCTGTAGCTTCATTAATATCATTAATAACAAACAGCTTTGTTATTAATGATGCGACTCTAGGTTTTGTCAGCTGCATAAAATATTTCCTTATTGCTCCATGGAAATTGGACACCAACGCTGAAGATTGTACAAGGAAATATTATTAATTATATAAAAAAATTGGCTTATTTGGCTGTAAAATATTAGTTAATCCTAGTATTCCTCATCAAGCGGCGGACGTTTGGTGGCTCAGGGATACTGGTTTTTCTCCTTTAAGTTTTGTCGGTAGTGGTAGGCTGCCATGTTCACGTGACCGTCGATCCGTAGGTGCCATGAGGAGGAACGTAGTTGCGGGGGAACATAGCCAATTGGATAGAATTGAAGGCAAACTTTCTTACGCCGATGTTCTTTTCACAGTTGATGAGGCGCGTTCCTTTGCTGCGCATTGCTTGCAAGGCACGCTGCAACTCAGTCCTCGCCAGGTCAAACTCGGCAGCCAGAAGGTAGGTCTGCTCCAGCGTGGCGCTCATACCTGTGCGGTCCTTGCCGCTCTTGCATGATATGAAGCGGATGCCCCCCATGGCGCGAGTTACCGCTGAAGCAAGAGCGAGAACCTCAGTGTTCTTGCTCTTCTTAAGGTGGACGGCAGCCCGTAACTTTTCCATCAGCTCTGGCAGGCTGCTGGTACAAGTGGTGTGGCCGCACCAAAGGCGCTTGGTGTTTTCCACTGGCAAGTTCAATTTAGCGTAGCGGTGATGATACTCCGCCAGGCGATGGAAAGAGTCCAGGTTGTTGCGATGTTGGGGTCCTTCTAAACCAAGCTTGCCAGCCAGAGTTGCCTCGTTGTTAATGCCAATATTAAAGAAGACCGGAGTGACGTGGAATGTAATGGGCTCTGTGGTGGAGTCGCGAGGCATCAGACACAGCACCGACTCAGGAACGGGCAGAAGTACGCGAAGAGCACACCTGTTTCCCGCCACCGCAGGCTGAGGGAAGTGACCACTCTTGGCACCAGCCTCGCAAGCAGCACCACTCGTGTCCGGTACAAGCACGAAAAGCACTGTGGCCAGGTCTTCTATAGCTACGACCATATCCGAGATACGAGCGCCGTCCCCGCTGTAACAGGACAGCAGTCCTTCAAACTGCAGCAGCGGCCCCAGGCGCTGCAGCACAGAAAGGAAGGCTTGGTCTGCAGCGCGGCTCCATAGTCGGGCCATGAGACCAGAGGCGGCAGTGGTCAGAGCCTGAGAGAAGCAGACGTCCCGTCTGTACTGCAGGCCGTGAGTCTGGTGTATGGCGTCCGTAGGCAGCTGCAGGCGGTGCAGGCTGTGCACCAGGCGCGCAGTCCGCACGGCCCCGTCCACAGCGCCACGCAGCTTTACGATGCTTGGCACCACACTCGCTATCACGTCAGAGGAGGGTTCCAAGCTGATGCCCGACAGTGGCTGCAAGACGGTAAGTGTGTCGTTGGACCGCTTTGGAGGTCTTTCCATTGCCGAAAAGGTTATGGAAGTACTTTGGCTGCCTGGAGAGGATGAAGCTGCGCTGGTGGTGTGATCCGTTCCGTTTGAAAGTGCTTTTATATTTGGGCCAACGTTATTGGGCCTCTTCATGGTAGATGTCGTGTATGAATCATTGTTACTAGGTAGAGTAGGTGAACCAAATGAAGAGCCTGCATCATTGAGGGATGGCAGGCCAGCAGGCGATACTGAGGATGGGGAAGTACTTTTGGAGAAAATTATAGAAATGTCATTTGGAATCGTCAGATTTCTATTAGATCTTTGGTCTATTCCGTAACCATTACCAGCATCTAAACTATGAGACCGTTTGCTGCGACTATCAACAATAGATACAGATAAAATAGATTCGGTTATATTGTCAACACTAGACTTACGCTCATAACAGTCTATTACTCTATCATGTTTAACACTATTTCTATTTGTACTGGATATGGTAAGAGAATCACAACTAGACACACACTTTGTGCTTATAGGTCTACTATCAACATTAGAGGAAGCCTTCAAAACGTGATTGTTTCCAACATCATCTCCTTCTATGTTATCTTCCTTGCTAGTTTCCATAATGGACGCTAGTTTAGGGCGCACAGATGCGTCACTCGCACCACTCTCCACTGTCCCAGAACCCTTAATGTCAGAGTCTCCTCTGTACACCACTTCGTCGCAAGAGTCACCTCTAGCGACAAACCCCATCGTAGCAGAAACGGACGACGTAGACTTCAGTGTAGCCGAGGTTCTAGTAGAGGTAGCCAGTTGCCTTCTCTCCATTTCTGGCGTGTTGCGTTCCATGCCAATACCACTATCGTCTTCCGTAGGGGACACATCGGGTGTGGCTGTGTTCTGTGTGAGGACGTCGCAGGAGCCCGCTCTGCTCACATCGCTAAGACCGTCGATGTGGGCCAACGGAGCTAACTTACTACTAGGACTGGTGCAGGTCTGTTGGCGACTGTTGCTGTATATTGCTGACACTTTGGCAGACAGGCAGATGAAGCTGGCCTGGAGGTTGAGCTTAATTAGATCCCATGGTTCGGGTTCATCTGTAGAGCAATAATATTTGGCATCGATGTTACTGGTTGACTCTAAACCTGACTTAGAGAATTCTTCGCTGGGAGTAAGCAACCTATCTGATGAAGGCTGTCTGCCGATTCTGACATCAGGGACTCTGTCGAGGCCTGTGTCGTGTGGCCGATAAAGCGAAACATCGTTGTCTCTAGAGTTGCAGGTGGTCGTTCTACCAGCTTCGGATACATGAGACCCGGGGGTACCAGAGGCGGTGTTGGTTTGAGGTAAGTGTAGACCGATGGTACGGTCCAGAGAAGACTCCGGGCTGAGATAGCCATCAAGGTTACTGTGCACCGAGTAGTTTCTGGAGGCGAGCGTCAAAACGTGGGAAGGGCTTTGAGGTACCTTGATTTGGTCGAGAAAATCAAAAGCAGCCTCCACCATACCAGGCTCGAGAGCGCTGAGCAGAAGTTCGATCTGCAAATAAAAGCAAGCGTATGTAAGCCAAGCTAGAATACAGATACTGACGCAAGGCCGAATTCTCAGAGAGGAGGAAGGTGACCGATGGCAAGACGCACCTTACACTCCTCTCATGTGCACACACATTCCATAACGTTACCTTTTAGCTGTAAAAGATCCGGCCACGACCTGGAAACCCACACTTTGGTTCAGGGGTGAGGTGCGTGATCTGTATCAGCAGTAGGGCTCGACAGCTTCCCCTTGTTTAACCCTACTGCGTGCCAGAATAAATAGCGAAAAATAGGTCAAGACAACATTGCATTAAAAATAATTTTGATAGCAATGCCGTACACGACAAGCTGTGTACTACAACGATTAAAAATTTCGCTTCCAAACGTTCAGCAAATGCAAGCTAGTTGGCAATCATGTTGCATACTGCCATTGCTCGCCAGAAGAAGCGGTTTCTACCTTGTTCTTTATGTCCTCTAGCAGGCCATGCAGGGCGTCCAATGCCCCGCAGCGCAGAGAGGCCAGGAGTCCGTTGAGGCTGGTGGCGAGGGCAGTGCGGAGGCGGCGTGTCGTGTCCACGGCGGAGCGGCTGCAGTCAGCGCGACTGCTCGCATCGTCACGAGCACGGCGACTCTGCTCCTGAAGAAGCCTGCGAAAGAGAGGCAATAATGTCCGTAGACTGTAGTGCTCAATACGCTATTTTGTATACAATTGTTTTATAACAACTTACTAAGAGATCACTGGACAGCAACTATTTGTCTGTGACTGAAGATCTTCACTATAATAGTAGCAGATAAATCGGCTATCCCTTGGAGGTAAGCGGACGTAAGCATAGAAGTTGACCGAGCTTTGAATGGCGTGAAGTAGGCGTCAAGAAGGAGAGACATTGGTGTGAAAGGTAGCGAGAAACCACGCAATGGATAGATGAGAGTGGAGAATTTTGTTGAATGGATGAATTTTGACGCTGCCCAGGTGTGCTTTTCCCGCCTTTGACGTGTCGTTGAGAAATTAAATGGTCGTGGGTGAGGGAGAGCCCGGTTCCAATGACGTGGCCGAGGTAAACAAGTTAACACAGTCGGGCCCTGCTGCTGACACCGATCTTGGACCTCATTCCTGACACGAAGTGTGTGTTGCGGGATGTCCTGGTGGAACCTCTCAGAGCCTGAGGGTCAAGTTTGTTGCCGTGTGAGTGTATGAGAGGAATGAGAGGTGCACCATTCCGTAGGCCAACCCCCTTTCTGGGTGATTCGGCCTTGTATCTGAATCTGTATTTGAAACAGATATTGGAAAACAACTCCGTCTACCATCATTGAAGCACATTAAAAAAAAGTCATAGCAAAGCGATTTGATTTAGGATTGTTTAGTCTTGTAAGGAATCTGCGACAGAGTACTTGAAAAGGGGTGGAGTAACGATTGTCAAATGGCTGGTGAGGCAACTGAATCTGGGTTTTGTGTCGGGCGTGGTGCCGACTGACTGGCGCAATACTTGCAATGTTCCGATGTATAAGGGTAAAAGAGATGAAAATAAAGCTGCAACTCAGGAGACATTAGTTTGCTATGTGTGATCTGTAAGTTGTACGTGCGAGTGCTGATCAAAAGTATTGGAGACGGTGTGGATGGCGCAATTGGCGAGGACGGTGTGGCTTTATGAGTGGTAAAGGATGTGATCAGATTTTTGCATTTAGGTACCTCGTGAAGGGAAAGATGTCTTGTGAGCCTTCATGGATTTGGAAAAGCCTACGACAGGGTCGACACGAAAGCGCTGTGGAGGGTGTTGCGTTTGTATGGAGTGAGCGGAAACCTGTTGAAAACGATCCAGAGTTTTTATGTGGGCAGCAGAGCATGTGACAGAGTGGGGAGCGAGGTGAGCGACTGGTTCACAGTGAAAGTGGGTCTGAGATCAGGCTGCGTAATGTCTCTCTGTCTGTTCAACCTCTACATGGATGGAGTGGTGAGGGAGGTGAACGCGAGTGTAATGGGTTGTGGCTTGGAGCTGTTGGAAACGAATGGGTGGAGTTGTCAGTTGAGCCAGTTACTGCTTGCGGATGATTCGGCACGGACGGCTGATTCAGAGGGGAAGCTGTGTAGGCTAGTGTCGAAGTCTGGTTGAGTGTGTGAGGGGAGGAAGCTTCACGTAAACGTGGGTAAAAATTAAGTAATGAGATGGTCGAGGAATGTCGATGTGAGCAGAATAAGTGTTCTCATAATTAGAGTTATTGGAGTAAGTTCAGTGTTTCAAGTATCTAGGCTCCAACAAGGAGAAGACTGAACTAGTGAAAAATGAAGCGAAGGCGCGAGTGCAGGAAGGGTGTAAAGTGTTTGGTGCACGGAAGAGTGTAATGAGCTGTAGGACGTGGGGCATGTAAGCAAAGAGAGGGTTGCGTTAGGGTGTAGTTGTCCCCACTGTGCTCTACGGAGCTGAGACTTGGGTGAGAGCAGAAGAGAAAAGAAAGTTGAATGTTTTCGGGATGAAATTAAAGGGGTATGGCTGCAGTAACGTATTAATTAGTACGGGGATGGTGAAGAAGTTAGAGGACAGAGTAGATTCGCATGTTCTGAGATGGTTGAGGCAAATGGCGAGGATGGATGATGGGAAATTGGTGGAAAGGGCGATGAAGGTGGAGGTGAGCGGACGTAGGCCTAGAGGTAGACCGAAGTTTGGGGGGATGGATGGTGTGAAACTGCCGTTAGAAAACAAAGACTTTAGTGCGGAGGTAGCGTGCAATGAATTGGCGTGAGTAGAGAATGGTTATGAAGGTTGATTTTTGACGCTACCCTGATGTGCTTTCCCGTCCTTGGCGTCTCGTTGAGAAACGGGATGGCCGTGGTTGGGGGAGGGAGGTGGCCCGGTCATCATGACGCGACGGAGGTAAACCAGTCACCATGTCGGACCCTGATGCTGACACTGACCTCGGACCGCACTCGTGACCCAGAGTGTGTTGCTATGGTCTTCCAGCCGGACCCTTAAGCGCAAAAAGGCTATGTTGTGTGAGTGTGAGTATATGAGAGGAGCGTGAGGTACGCCTTGCCGTCTGCCACAACCCTTACTGGGGGATTCAGCCTACTGCTTGTATCTGTTTAAGGAATCTAATGCATCAGGTCTTATAAATCCTCCAGTTATAGGACCTCGGTAAGAGTGTTCCTCACGTGAGCAGTCCGCCGTGGCTACAGCCCTGCGCGTTAGCCGCGAAGGCCCCAACTGTATGCACGTCATAGAAGCCCGTCCTACGCAGGCTCTCGTTCTGCGCCCACACGCGTTGCAAGTGTAGGTTGATTGGGGAGAATTCTAGCATGGGATTCTCCTTGTCGATGCTGCGTTTGAAGGAAAGACCGTCCGTCGCGTACCGAGACAAAGCAGTGCTGGCGTCCAGGTACAGCTGGCTCCTAGCAAGACAGACCATCACGTGTCAGTAGATGCTACTTAAAACAATGGATGCTAAAAATAAATTGAAGTTTTGAAATACAACGGTGAAGAACAAGACTAGAGAGAGGTTATGGAGCTTCAACTATTCGTAGTTAATCATTATCCTGAAATGCCTGCGCCTGCATTACTCATCGTAGAACTCGATTTATCCATAGTAGCTACGGTACGTGGAGGCGGGACATTTCTCACGACACAAAAAGGAGAACACAACCACAAAACCGCTCAGCTCAACACAAACCTGGAGGAGTACATGGCGACGAGGGCACGCTGTCGACTGTGCCACGGTTCAGAGAGGAAGCCGAGTGCCTCTACTTCCTCCTGGTAGGCGCGCTCTGCACCGTGCCAGATGCTCCTAAGGGAGAGAAGTAGGGAGCACACAGCTGTTAGGAGCCTAACAAGGCAAAGCAAGAGCACTCTAGTGATGCAGTAACACTACAACGAGTAAATAGATAGGGCATAGAATTTTTTCCAAATTGATCAATCGTACTAGTCATAACAACTGACGCCTCTGATATCACCAGATTGGATTAGATTAAACAACGAGGCTTTCAGCGTGGTTTAAGAGAAACTTTACACTCAGTTCATTATCTACCTATCCATGAATGTCAGACTACGGTTTCCTCCCCCACAGAGGGAGCCGATAGAAAGAAGAATCTTGCCGATAGAAAGACAAATCTTGCACTCACCCCATACGCTCAAACACGTGTATACCTAAGCTGTTAGGCACTAGCCATTTTTAAATATTCATCTTTTTTCAGGTCGTCACTGAACGTCCTAACTTTCTAGATGAATAACATGTAAAAAAAACTAGTTTATGCAGGTAAGAGAGTGTTTCCGTTTTCAATACAAGGATTGCACTATTTTATTTTCACTGAGCCAGTCGCAAGATACATCTATGCGTATGTGTTTAAGCGAGACTCACAGCATCTGTTGCGGTAATGAGAAGGTCAGTCTACTCTCGGCCATGATCTCCACCACAGCAATATCGCCGCCAAGTCCAGAGTGGAACCTGAGAAGAAAAGAGGTGATGGGCTGATGGAAAGATCTCTCATAATGGTGCGTTACTAATACGTCCAGTCCTTAAAAAAAAAAAACCTTGTGAGTTTACAGCTACATTCACCAAAAACCAACACATAAAGCACTAAAAACAAAATTTGTTCATTTGAAGTTACCCGTAGGAAGCATTTTTGTGAAGTTACCTGTAAGTGACTGTGATGGGGTTTGTGTGTGTAGGGCAAAGCTGCGGTGGAGTGGGAAATCTGCTCTTGGCGCTGAGGCGAGGTGGCAGAGACTGTGTCCGGCGGTGCTGGCAGACCACCTCAGTGGGCTAGACCAGGGGAGGCATTGATGTGTTAGAAGAGATTACATGATCGTCCTAGCTATAAAACTCATTTAGATTAGTTCTGTAGCTAATGCTCGAGTTTTTTTGTTGCATAGGAATACTGCGTTCTCGATTGCGGTGTATTGGATTAAGACGAGTCTTTAAAAATCAATGCAAAGTTCTTGGCAAAAGGACACTCATTCAGACTCTTCCGATTTATTTATCAGGATAGTAATATTTTGCAATGGTTTCTGAAGTCTAGACTAACTCCAAATTAATATAGCTACAGACACTAGGTCGAATTCCCCAGAAAAGGAGGTGGCCGACGACAAGGCGTTTTTCACACTCTCTCTCATACACTCACACGCAAACAAACTTAGCACTATGGCGCTGAAGGGTCCGGCTAGGAGACCCCGCAACACACACACTTCGGGCCAGGAGTGAGGTCCGAGATCAGTTTATGTAGCAGATCCCGCCAATTAACTGGTTTCCTCATGCTACGTCATAGTAACCTAGCCCCCCTCTCACGGTCAACCAGCTGTGAAACGAGACGTCAAGGCAGGAATGTACATCTGGGCAGCATCAAAGCTCATCCAATGGCACGACTATTTACTGAGCGACACCTCGTTTTCTCCTCACTTACGTCTCTTCTCCCACATACCTGCTTCACGCCACCCATCCCATCAAGCTTCGGTCTTCCTCTAGGCTTGCGTCCACTTACCGTGCTCTCTCACGCATTTCTACAAAGAATGCAGAACACGGCCTAGCATATCGCACTTGGCTGTACACACACCGCACCCATATTCCATTAAGAAAAAAACAAGGTCATCCCATTCAAAATTCGTCTTCATAGGAAAAATCAATCCTTAAACAAGATTGTGAACCCGCACACATCCCTGCTACCGCCTGCTAAACCCACGTCAAACCTACATAACACGCCGGCAGCACACTTCGGCTCTCTTTAGACGACCGTATCCCGTCCTATAGACAGCATATCTACGAGCCAACACTTCACAGCTCTTGCATTGGCTGACCACAGGGTCAACACGGTCCTACACTCACCCACCTGAGGTGGAGGATTTAGGGCTGCCCAGGAGTAACAAGATTCATCTGTCACGACTGAGGTGCAAATATCCCACGGCCCTCCAGTTTCCCTGATAGACTGTTGAACGTTCTGTCTAATTTCTGTCCGCGATGCCGGGGTTCGCCCGATAGTCATGACGTCGTTCCCAGTCATTAAACCGGCAGGCTTAACCATGTCGATGCCGAGACGGCATCGACTTTTTCAGAGGTGTAGGTTTAACATAGGAGCCTTCACCTGCGGAGACATTCCCAACATGCACATGTCGGTGGGTACCCGGGCTATCGTGCTCAGTGCCGGTAGTAGCTCCTCCACCCCAGAAAGCGCTGGGATTAAGCAACAACAACAACGCCCAATTACCTCCGCTACCATCTCTCTTTTCTCTGGCAGACGAAAAGACTGCGTCAGGAAAAGCTGGTAGACAACCTCAGTGGGCTGGAGCACAAAAAACTTATGTTACAAGTGATGCATTTTTCCTGTAACGCTTCCTCCATCACCTGTGCGTGTGTGGGTGTCGAGTGTAGGGCCGCCCCCGGCTGGCTCGCCTTGAAGCCGCCGTCCCCATCCGCCGCCCACGAGGCCACCGACACAAAGCCGACTGCGTCTCCCGCCAGCGACACCAGAGGGAGCCGCTGGCGGGCGCTGCTCCGGAGGCTGCACACGCTGCTCTGGGATACACAGGATCAATTGTTATTTCCACTCCAACTAACAAGAACTAGACGAGCGACCGGGGTTACTTGCGCTGTCATAAGAGCACCGAACATCAATAACAGCTAATATGAGCACAACAGAAATAAATACATTGAGGCAGACATTTGCTCAAGTGGCAGGCACTTGAAAACTGTAAGGTTAGTCATTTCTTTAATTATTGCTGACAGTTCGGGAAAATGGACAGCTATTCATAACTACAGCATTGTATTAAACGGTATAAAAGAGCCACTCCTGTCCAATAATTTTACTGTAAAAATTTCGACATTTTCGGACAACAATATGCCCTCCTCAGCAACAAAGTTTCGAAAATAAAGAGCTTACAACTGTAAACGAAAATATATTTTTTTAGAAAAAAAAGAGCTCACATCTTACCCAGCAACACGATTTGGAAACCTGTAAATGAAATTTTATATGCAGTGCTTCTATTATGATGAATTAGGAGCAGGTAAATAGTTCATTAAATGCCTGTTGGAATGCAGTACTAGTTGACAATAATTGGAATAGAGTATTATACAGTATGTTAAGAGTCTGAAGGAAATCACACACAGACACTGGGCCGAATTCCTCAGGAAGAGAGGTGCCCGACCGCAAGGAGCACCTCATTCTCCTCGTACTCGCACAACGTAGCCCTTATTCGCTAAAGGGGCCGGCCGCATGACCCCACAACACACATTCTGGGTCATGAGAGCGGTTCGAGGTCAGTGACGTCATCAGCAGGGTCCAATAGTGACTGTTTTACCCCTGATGTGTCATAGTGAACGGGCCGTCCAACCACGACCATCCTGTTTCTCAACGTGATGCCAAGGGCGGGAAAGTACATCAGGGCAGCGTCAATAAATCCTCCATTCACAATCGTTCACTTCTCACGCCCCTCCATGCACGCTTTTTTGCTACATTCACAATCATGTCTCTCCTTCCTAATACCTGCTGCACACCATATATCCACCTAAACTTCTGTCTACCTCTAGGCCTACGTCCACTCACCTCCGACTTCATCATCCTTGTTCATCTATCTCCCTTTATCCATCCTCAACATGTGCTCGAACAATCTCATTACACGCAAATCTACTCTGTCCTCTAACATCTTCGCCATCCTCGTTCTAATTCAAATAACGCCGTTATTGATCCCGTTTCTCAGCATTAATCCAGTCCTAAATCTCAAACATTCCACCTCGATAACATTCCGCCTTCTTCTCCTTTCTGTTCTGCGACCACTCGCCTCCGCATTTATCACCACTTTCACCAAGCTCCCTTCATCCATCCTTTCCATGCGCCCGAACCATCTCAGAACGCGTGAATCCACTCTGTTCTCCAACTTCTTCACCATCCCTGTTCTGATTCGAACCACGTCGTTGATGATCCGGTCTCTCAGCGTTACTCCAGCTATGCTCCTCAAACACTTCATCTCGAAAACATTCAACCTTCTTCTCTCCTCTGCTCTCACCTCCCGAGTCTCAGCTCCGTAGAGTACAGTTGGGACAACAACACCCTCATACAGCCCTCTCTTTGCTTCCATCCCCAACGTCCTACAGCTCATTACACTCTTTAGTGCACCCAACACTTTACATCCCTCCTTCACTCGCGCCTTCCTTTCAGTTTCCACTAGTTGAGTTTTCTCCACATGGGAGCCCAGATACTTAAAACACTGAATTTCCTCCAAGAGCTCTCCATTTAGGATGACACTAATTTTGCTCGCATCGACAGTCCTCGAGCATCTCATTACTTTACTCTTACCCACATTCACTCGAAGCTTCCTCCTCTCACACACTCTACCAAACTCAGACACATGCCTACATAGCTTCTCCTCCGAATCCGCAACCAGGGCCGTATCATCAGCAA
>SDVV010007149.1:0-17959 GCA_016164225.1 Gammarus roeselii
TATATATATAAATATACATATATATGTTTACATACAAGTTTACGAAGACGGATAATGACGGTTCTAAACGGATCTAGTTCGAATGCGACGCAAAGTAACTTTCAACGCGGGATAGCAGCTCCCTTTAGCTGATTAAAAATGTTTTTTCAATGAGCTAACTTGATAGCTTAGGACAGGCAATGGCGTCAGCAAGTATAACCTTCGGACAAGATGTCAATAAATCATTAGACAGTTTTTTTAATGCACTTCAAAATATTGAAAATGAACTTGTCCCACGCAAAAACAGACGAACAGCAGTCAACCAGCCCAAGTACTGGAAAGAAGAATTGCAGCGTCCTCAGACGCAAAAGAAAGCAAGCACTCGATTAAACAGAAGCACCTACACGACGATGCTGCAAAAAATGAATTCAAAATCAGCAGAAGGATTTTTAAGACGGTCCAGAAACGAATGAAAAAATATTAAGAAAATTAAATTGCGGCCAACGCCAAAGCTAATCCGAAACAATTTTTGAGTAATAAATCGAACAACAGTAGTTCAAGATCCATAATTGGCCCTCTTGGCAATGATATTGAGAAGCTAGAAACTGACGACACTGAAATGAGCGTCCTGCTTGATTAATTTTACGTTAGAGAATCTAGATATTCATAATCCTGAGGATATCATAGCAAAAAGACAAATTGAAGCCCTCATCGCAGTGAACTTTTCCCCTGCCAAAGTTATTCAGTATATAAAAAAATTGAACGTCACAAATATCCAGGTCCAGACCAAGTTCATCCCTGATTACTGGAAGAGACTAAGAATGAAATTGCCAAACATCTAGCAAACATTTTCATCCAATCCCTCACAAATGGCACCTGCCCCTTTCAATGGAAAGAGGCCAATAATACATTAATTTTTAATGAAGGAACAAAGGTGTCCCGGAAATTACCGTCAAATTGGTCACAACTCAAGTATTGGCAAATTGAAGGAAAGTTTGATTATGGATAAAATTACTTTTAGGTTACTAAAATTACTATTAGGTTACTCTAAGCATGGCTCTTGACGCAATCGTTCATGTCTCACTAACCTGCTGCTTTTTTTCATAAATATAATTGAATTTCACGATGCGGAATCTCCGATCGAGATCATTTACCTCGACGTTCAACAGGTCTTCGATAAAGTTCCTCACAAACGCTCGGTTAGTAAGTTGCACAACAGCGGTATTCGAGGTGAACTCAATAACTGGATAAATGCTGGCTCACGGACAGACGGCAGAGAGTCGTACTCAATGGAGCTTCCTCCAATTCGGGTAAAGTTACAAGCGGCGTGCCTCCAGGATCAGTGTTAGGTCCAGTTCTCTTCATAATATTCATAAACGATCTCGACAGCAATGATCGTACACCCAAACATTAGCAAGTTTGCCGACGATACTAAGCTAGAATGAAAAGTGCAAACCAAACTCGAGTGTGAGCAGATCCAATTAAACATGAATAAAATTGTCAATTGGTCACAAAAGTGGCAAATAAGATTCAATGTCGCCAAGAGTAAAGTTATGCTCAATGGTCACCATAACTTTAAGCACGAATATTCAATGTCCGGAAAGAAACTGATACATGTCGCCAAAGGGGGAGATCTGGGTGTCATCATTAGTAACGACTTGATAAGCAGCAAGCAACTGAAGGATGCTGTCAAAAAAAGCAATGAAATGTAAGGCATGATATCCTGCATAATTTTGTTCAAGAGCAAAACCGTTTTCTCATGTATTACAATACATTTCTTAGACCTCACCTTGAGAATTCCGTCTAATTCTGGTCTCCATGTCTCAGAAAATACATTATCAAATTAGAGAAGGTTCAACGTAGAGCTACCAAACTTATCCCTTCGCTGCGGAATAAATCGTACGAAGAGAGACCGCGCAAACTCGACTTTTATTCGATAGAGAAGAGTAGAGTCAGAGCTGACATGATCGAAGCTTAAAAAATATAAAGCGTAAGAAAAACTTCGAGCGAGCAAGCCTTTTCATTTTAGACGCGAACGTAGTGACCAAAAATAATGGATACAAAATCGTTGGCAAGGGTTTCGAACTCGATATCACGCGCAATTTCTTCGCGTATAGGGTTGTCGAAAACGAACTAGCACGTTAAAAAAGGGGCCCGGCGTTGTCACCTGTTCGTTGCAAAACGGTGTCCAACAATGACACCGGCCAGCATTGGTTTAACGACGAATAAAACTGTTACACTCTCAGATCAACACCGTCGATCGGTGGCATTCTCTTCAGGTGCTGATTTGTGTTGTTTCGAGTATCATCGTTATGTTATATTTATTTTCACGAACTTTCCCTATTTTGATCTATTAAAACAGAAAATATACAGACACATGATGCTATCTTAGACATTCTACTTCAGAACTAATCTTCTTACTATCAAAAGGCAACCCAGTTTGAACCAATAGTCTTGTTGTGGTCTTCTTCCTTTTGTAAACTCTTGTAAACACTCATTTCAGAAATTTCCCCTCATCCATCCTCTCCATGTGCCCGAACCATCTCAGAACACGCGAATCCACTCTGTCCTCTAGCTTTTTCACCATCCCCGTTCTAGCTCGCACCACGTCGTCATTGATTCTGTCTCTCGGCGTCAAACCAGGCCCCCTTCTACTTCTCAGCCCCGTAGAGAACAGTTGGGACAACTACACCCTTATACAGCCCTCTCTCCGCTTCCACCCCCAACGTCCTACAGCTCATTACACTCTTCAGTGCACCCAACACTTTGCCACGACTAAGTTTTCGTTATTACACCAGAACTTTAGATCACTGATTCCAAAATTGCAGATGTTCCATCAATTTTTAAATAAATAAATTATAAATTCGATTTAATTAGGTACACACAAAATTGTCTAACTGAGGACACAAAAGATGAAGTCAATTTTGATAACTATTTTTCCTTTCACTCATTCAGAACTAATGGAAGACGTGGAGGAGCGATGAACAAGTATATTTCATGTATAAATACCTCTAAAACGTTAGTGTGCAAAACATAAATACCTGTACCGTTGGTATGCAATACAAGTAACCGCTTATAATCCAGCATCCGCTAACCCTACGAGATTCATTAACAAATTAGTTCACAAACAATAATTCCATTACTTGAATGTAAATAATATGGCCACAAATACAATACCAAGTACAAGTCTAGCTAAAATTAATCGCCTGCTGTACCCACATTGGATTTCCTCTATTCCTCGACGTTCGTATTGCCTTTGACTGTGGGGATGATTTGTTCTTATTATCTAAACAAAGGTTTGACGGAATACGAGGAAAATAATATACCATGCTCAATATTTGTTATGAAGTTCCTCAGGGTTTCATTTTAGGGTCACTGTTTTTCTTATATAAACGATTTAGCTAACGCATTGTCCTTCTTCAAATATACATAGTTTGATGAAGTTAGTAGCTTATCTATTGTATTTCTTCAAAAGTCATAAGCGAATTAACTGCCTCAATTAACAACGCTCGGTGTAAAGGGACGTTGTGGTGTAAAGTCCTAGGGTTTTGTGGTGCAGTGTGAAGGGGCGTTGTGGCGCAGTATTGGGGCGTTGTGGTGTAGTGTTCTAGGGCTTTGTCATGCAATGTAATGGGGCGTTGTGGTTTCGTGTCTTAGAGCTTTGTGATACAGTGTAATGGGGCGTTGTGGCACAGTATTGGGGCGTTGTGGTGTTGTGTTTTAGGGCTTTGTGATGCAGTGTAATGGGGCGTTGTGGTGTACTGTCCTAGGGCTTTGTGGTGCAGTGTAATGGGGGCGTTGTGGCTCAGTATTGGGGCGTTGTGGTGTTGTGTCCTGGGGCTTTGTGATGCAGTGTAATGGGGCGTTGTGGCGCAGTATTGGGGCGTTGTGGTGTTGTGTCCTAGAGCTTTGTGATGCAGTGTAATGGGGTGTTGTGGCGCAGTATTGGGGCGTTGTGGTGTAGTGTCCTAAAGCTTTGTGATGCAGTGTAATGGGGCTTTGTGGCGCAGTATTAGGGCGTTGTGGTGTAGTGCCCTAGGGTTTTGTGATGCAGTGTAATGGGGCGTTTGGTGTAGCGTCGGAGGTCTTTGTGATGTAGCAAATTTGCGTTGTGGTTTAGTGTCTTAGGGCGTTGTGATGCAGTGTAATGGGGCGCTGTGATGTAGTGTCATAGGGCATTGTGATGCAGTGTAATATGACGTTGTGGTGTAGTGTCTTAGGGCTTTGTGATGCAGTGTAATGGGGCGTTATGGTGTAGTGTCTTAGAGCTTTGTGATGAAGTGTAAAGGGACGTTGTGGTGTTGTGTCTTAGAGCTTTGTGGTGCAGTGTAATGGGACGTTGTGGTGTAGTGTCATAGGGCTTTGTGGTGCAATGTAATGGGGCGTAGTGGCGAAGTATTGGGCCGTTGTGGCGTAGTATCTTAGGGCTTTGTGGTGCAGTGTAATGGGGCGTTGTGGTGTAGTGTCATAGAGCTTTGTGGTGCAGTGTAATGGGACGTTGTGGTGTAGTGTCATAGGGCTTTGTGGTGCAGTGTAATGGGGCGTGGTGGCGCAGTATTGGGGCGTTGTGGTGTAGTGTCGTTAGGTTTTGTGATGAAGTGTAATGTGGCGTTGTAGCGCTGTATTGGGGCGTTGTGGTGTAGTGTCGTAAGGTTTTGTGCTGAAGTGTAATGGGGCGTTGTGGCGCTGTATTGGGGCGTTGTGGTGATGTGTCTTAGGGCTTTGTGATGCAGTGTTATGGGACGTTGTGGTGTAGTGTCCTAGGGCTTTGTGATGCAGTGTAATGGGGCGTTCTGGTGTAGTGTCCTAGTGCTTTGTGATGCAGTGTGATGGGGCGTTGTGGTGTTGCATCCTAGGGCATTGTGATGCAGTGTAATGTGGCGTTGTGGCACAGTATTAGGACGTTGTGGTGTAGTGTCCTATAGGGCTTCGTGATGCAGGGTAATGGGGCGTTATGGCACAGTATTAGGGCGTTGTGGTGTAGTGTCTTAGGGCTTTGTGATGCAGTGTAATGGGGCGTTGTGGTGACGTGTCTAAGGGCTTTGTGATGCAGTGTAATGGGGCGTTGTGACGCAGTATTGGGGCGTTGGGGTTCAGTGTGATGGGGCTTCGAAACGCAATGCCATGAGTGTTGTGGAGCAGTGTCTTAGGGCGTTGTGGAGCAGCGTCTTAGAGCACTGTGGCGCCGGGTTATGGAGCATTGTGCGACAGTGTCATGAGGTGCATTGATGAAGTGCCATAGGGCGCAGTGGTGCAGCGTTTTGGGGCGTTGTAGTGCAGTGTCATGAGATGCCGTGGTTCAGTGTCTTTCTGCGTTGTGGTGTACTGTGTAGCAGACCTCTGCATGGGGGATTCCTTAATGCTCCGTGCTAGTTTCTTCAGGCTCTTCGGTATAGGGAACAATATGTAGATCAAATTTTGATTTTGAACTCAATATCCTTCAAATTGCTTGTTCACAGACTTCGACTAGTCATGGTTCCAAACTTGACGGGTTCTGAACTGTTTTCTCTTTAATATCTCTGTGTATCAAGTTATTCGACAGCAATAACTCAACCCAGTAGTAACTGCACTTATTATGAAAAATCATCGTCTGAGCTCTCAGGCTGACTAACCACCAACTCGTACAGAAAGAAGCTCAACACCCTCACTACATTGTTGCTCCTTAGCTCCGTCTCTTTTTTCCCTTGCTACCACTGGTGCACAGAGACGAAAAATAGTTAGTTAATGGCAAATACTTATCAAAAGACATTACGGTTTGTTGGAGTGTTTTTTTTTTATTACAGATTTAGAATCCTACGAATCGTTTGTTTTTAACGAATCATCTATCACGAATGTAAAGTTCGAACATAACTTGTTTTCTCTGTAACTCCAACGGGTTCTAAATAACATGGAAGACACCTTCCACCTGGCTTATATGCTCCTGGTAGAACCGTGTGTTCATACATATCCTGCAGACAAACTTTACAGTAACGGAAAAATTGGTAATGAATTAAGATATGATAATACGATTTTTGAACTGATATTAACCTCCCTTTCAATTTATATCGGAAATATGATTTGTCACCTGTCTTCGACAAGTCGTTCGCAAAAACAATTTCTTGCAGTTGTATTCTCTGTGTTTTAAAGTCTTTGGTGAGTGTGGATTGACTAGTGGCAAGTGCAGTTCTGTATTAACATAATTTCACTGCCTTTGTTGGCTTTCTCATGAGCCAAAGTTAGCCGACCTTCGGTAACCAATACCTTCTCAACTGAAATGTCTTCGGAGCACCTAACGAAGGTTCAATACAGTAGTCAAGAATTTTAACATAATTATTTGCCGGAAAGGGTGGTTTAGAAACTTAGGCCTATTCTGCTACGTTGGTTGCCTTCTGGGTGCTAGTAACAATAAGAAATTGATTCTGGGCGCCGATGCTCTGACGTCATTCGGTTAGTTAATAGAAGTCGCAAGGTGAATTTGTTCACAAACAAACCAATCGTCGCCTATGAAATTGAAATGGCCGTAGTTGGACTCAAGCATTCGATACGAATGGGCTCTTGGAAATGTACCTATTGGTCATCTTTATTATTCGCTCTGTCTAGCCAAGAGCTCTGTAAAATCCTCCAGTATATGATATTTCTTGACAAAATTTAATTTAATGCATTCATTATTGTACGCAATATGAATATTAGGGCTTATGGATCTTGGTTTGGGAACAATTGCCGATTGGTTAGCAATTGTTAAATTCCATGGTATTTCCAGACGTCGGACTTAGATCATCTCTTTCTGATCGCTCCTCCTTTTGTGTCCTATTTAGTCAGAATAAAGCAATAAAAATGTGATCGATGGTTGGTTTAGCCGTTTATTTCTAATATGGAGGCTGGTTAAACAAGGCTGACACAGAAGAAAAAGCGCCCAATTTTCCGTCGCACGGCCGCTGTCTCATCACCCAGGCTCGAACTCGTGAATGAAGTAGCAGAGGTTCGCACTGCAATTGAGACCCCTGCGGCCCACTCTATAATTGCCGAGAGTATATGCTGTAAAATATAACATGAGGTACAGTAGCAACAGACTAATATGAGGTACAGTAGCAACAGACGAACATGAGGTACAGTAGCAACAGACTAACATGAGGTACAGTAGCAACAGACTTATATGAGGTACAGTAGCAACAGACTAACATGAGGTACAGTAGCAACAGACTAACATGAGGTACAGTAGTAGCAACAGACTAACATGAGGTACAGTAGCAACAGACTAATATGAGGTACAGTAGCAACTGACGAACATGAGGTACAGTAGCAACAGACTAACATGAGGTACAGTAGCAACAGACTAACATGAGGTACAGTAGCAACAGACTAATATGAGGTGCAGTAGCAACAGACTAACATGAGGTACAGTAGCAACAGACTAACATGAGGTACAGTAGCAACAGACTAACATGAGGTACAGTAGCAGCAGACTAATATGAGGTACAGTAGCAACAGACTGATATAAATCAAGAATGATCATATTTGTTTAGTCCTTTGAACTGAGCGAAAGCTTAACTTCGACAAATCGTTTACCAGAATGGTTGAATCAATACTTCAAATCGTCTTGTAGGCTTATAACCTAGAAAATAGCTATTAGATAATTTTCTTTCTAAACAGCAAGTCTGCAGGTTCAGTTATTGTTGCACGAAGGGTCATATTATCTCATTTATTATTGTTATTATTAGCAAGTGGTCGGACTAATTTGGATTTTAGCAAACTTTAACTGAATCCCTTTCAACCACCACAGAGTGCTTAAAAAAGATACAGCAACGCTAACGTATGCTTGGTGATGCCTACATCAATGAGTGTTCAGTTCCCTTCAAGATTTAGTAACACATTTTTCACGGAACAAATTCCAACAAGCGCATATGTACACTTTTTATCATAGGCGAGCAAGGAGGTGGGCCTGACCTGGAATACATTTATACATCTATACGACTCAATATGAGTCGATCTTGAATATAATTAAGTTGTTTATGTCCAAAATGAATTGTATGTTTACAGGCAGATTGTGTCCTTTGAAATACAACGAAATTTATAAGATATAACAAAAAAATTACATAATAAATAAATAAAAATACTCAAATATTTCATTGTAAGCATGACAAGCTTTTCTCTTTGGGTTTAGATACGTTATTTTATTTCTAGGATGTTCCTTTTTGCAAATTGAACATGAATCATGAAAATTTATGCCATGTGTTCAGCTCCGTAACTTTCCCTTTCTTGATTAATTAATACAGAAATTTCACTATTACATGGTGCTTCTCTTTAACGTTCTACTTCAGAACTGATCTCTCTGTCGAATGACAACCTGGTTTGGGTCAAAACTCCTGTTGATGACTTCTTGCACTCGTAAACACTAGTAAACATATTCCCATGAGTGCGTGAATCCCAAAATTTGCTACAATTCAGAGTATGGTTCAAGCTGTGTCTAAACGAATCCGTGGCTTAGTCAAGGACTTAAAAATCCTGACTAATAAAAGTGCGACGCCCGGAAAGTAGCAACTCGTGCATTGATAACCGACGAAATTTTCGTTATGGACCTAAACTTCGATCTCTTTGTAAGTAGTTAATCTTTATGAAATTTGATATCGGTCGATTGAACGCAGTGGGTTCGAAAATTATGTTGGAATCCAGCGTAGATCAGGTGCTGTTACATCTCTTTCTATTTAGCACTTTCACAAAATTAGCAATACTGAAACTACGAATGTAAAGTGGAATCTCTCAGCAAGCCGCGTAACACACAATGATCACACTGAAGTATCTAGGAGATAAAATAGTTTAGGAAGTTCCCTTGTCCACTTCAATATTTGAAGCCAATCTTTTGTTCATTCTGTTTGTTAGTCAACGTCATGCTGAGTAATTTAACCTAATATAATGCCACGTTCCAATGCAATAAATTGAGACTGTAAAATACAGCATCGATGATCGTGGGGGGAAAAATTCCAACGCCAGGGCATGAGGTTCATATGATGTCGTCAATTCGCCCAATGTGTGCCCGGAATACAAGGGGTTATAACGGGCACTTAATTTCCCAGCCTTCCGGCATATGACAGGAGGCACGTACCCCAGGAGAGACGCAAGGGTTTCCTGGAAATGTTGCTATTGGCTACTGGCCTCGCGGGTGACACAGATTCGCTTCCCCATCACCCTTGGAGAGAACCTGCACAGCGAAAACGAATGTATTAGAATAACTCACATTGTGTATAGATTTTGAACCTATGCTCAATATGCATTGCCATAAATAAGCAAGCCCTACAGTTGTCATTACATTCCAGTACCACGGCTCAGCTGAATCACTTATAGGGAGGGAAACCATGGAAAAATGGGACTTTCCTTCTGAATCTTTATAGCTCCATGTATCAATTGGAGTAGCCTCTAAATAAAAATTTGAGTTTACTGGAAAGGCTGACAATTTGGCTTCCGTTAAAACCTGTAAGCCTATTCAAATTTGCTATTAGAGGTCGCTTGTGTTTATACATGGAGTGGAAGAAATGGTTTGAGTAAGAAAGGGTCCAAATCATGGATCTTTCCTCTATAAATGACTTAGCCGGATCACTAGCGGGGATTTGCAAATGAAGTGTGTACGTAGTGGGGAAGCACATTCTTTATAGGATTAAAATCAAAACACGTTGGGTATTGTTCCAATGCACGAGATTTATCCAAGGAAGTACATGCCAGGTCAAGATCTGCAATAAGCGCATGACAAATGTGATAGAAAAATAGTCTTCTGCCAAAAAGATGCCCCTTTTTTTAAATTTTCCCTGCCTAATTTCTTCATGAACCAAAGCAACGTACTAGACAGAATGCAAATACCGAGTCTTATTGGGATCTAAATTCAAATGAGTATTGATCTAAGCATGACAGCTCGAATCTTCACTTGTATTGTGTTTGTTGGATGGCATAGAGTGGGCACTGCGTGCTGGTCTCGATGTGCCAGCAGCTTGGCGGGTTCGACACCTGCCAACAGACTTTATAAAGTATAGTTTTCCGGATGATGAAACTTCTCATTTCAATTGAGAAAGTGAGCAGTGGTATCTTCTGATGTATCTTACCAGTGTCATGATCCCTAACTAGGGTAAGGGTCATTAGTTGCGACACTTGTAGCATTTCGACCGCCACTAAGCTATCGTTAACAAAGAGCAAACAACGCCTCTGTGGCGCGCCGATAACAACGAATCGATGTCGCCAACTTCATTCCTTCAAACAGCGTTTTATTTATAATTTGTTTGACATTCAAAATATTTAAGGTTGAGATTGGCGCGATCGGTTTAATTCTGAATTTCGTAGTCAAAAACTACAAGCTAGCATTATTTAAAAGAACTATTGTTACCGTATGTACGTTGAACATGAAAGTAAAAATAAATGACATTGACGCATAAAGTATTGATATTTATGAGTAGAACTATTAGTTTTCATGAAGAAGGTTGGTATTCAACGTGCATTACCGAATTGCAACATGGCGGTCGCAGACTCGCACATATGATAAGATAAAAATATATTATTTTTCCTTATGCTGCAGATTTTCGTGAACAGTGATTGCACTTACACGAGCGTTGTTGCTCCAGAGAACAAAAAAACCTAACCCAATGTCCTATTTGCTATTCAAAACAATACCTGAATAAGCGCTCAATCATGATAGACATTTTTCATGACTCAGTCCAACTTCCTGCTATGGGCTTGGGCCATGATACTGTGTTATTGTCACTAGATGCTGTATCTTGCCCAACACTTTCGGTCGCACTATGGATGGTCGTATTTTCGAAAGTGGCGCACTTCCTTGAGTTGATTTTTAGTGAGGATTCGCATTATGGGAGGTCGCATTTGCGAAGGAGTCGCACTCTCTAGAGTTAACTTTTATTGAGGTGCTGCATTAAGGAAGTTGCGGGGGTAGGATATTAGCAACTCACATTTTTTCAGTATACACCCTCCACAAAAAATATAAAGGAAAAAACTCTAGAGGTGGCCTGCTAATCTGTTCAGCAAATGATGCTGAGTTGGTTGGAAGCTCGTGTGGGTACTATTATCGTAATGGTATTGTTATTGTTTCGGTTCCATTGGTCGCTTGAGGGGAAAACAAGAAAACAAGAATCACAAGAGTATGAGATATCATTCATATATGGATGAAGAAAAATGAAGTCTGCTCTGGGTAACTAATGTCGACACGTTACAGTCGTATGTAACAGAGTTCAAAGAAAATAAAAAGGTAAATCTTGAAAATGATATGGTCCAAGCAAAAAACCTTCCCAAGTGTGATGAAGCTGAGGTGGCGGAAAATAAATTTTACCTATGAACAAAAGAAAATCTGGAGCGCAAGCACCAATTTCTTTCGGAAAAAAGATCGGACATACATTGAATTGGAGAATTTTCGAATAAATAAGGTTCAAGAAGAAAAAGAAGCAATACAATTGTGGAATCATGGGAACGGCACAGCCTTCGGCTTTCGTATCAAAGCTGTGATGGGTTATATGAAGGATTTTGGAAGGAAAGTGAAATATTATGATGATGGAGATGGTTGAATGGATGAACCATGCTGTTTCAAATCAAAAAATGAGGTAGTTGCACGTTATGTCGAGTGAGAAACGTTTCCAAACGATTTTGTATCCATTGTTCCTAATCACTTCGTTCGTATCTAGAGTGAAAAGACTCGGTCGGTCGACGTTTTCCTTACCCTTCATTATCTTCCACACTTCGATCATGTCGCCTCTGAATCGACGTCTCTCCAGCGAATGAAGATTGAGTTACGTTGCCTGTCTTCGTACGATTTATTCCGCAACGAAGGGAGGAGTTTGGTAGCTCTGTGTTGAACCTTTTCTAAGTTATATACGTCATTTCAAAGATACGGAGACAAAAATTGAACGAAATACTCTAGATGTGGTCTAACAAATGCATTGTATAACTTGACCATGCTGTCTTTGTTTTGTACAAGATAGTGCGGGATATCATGCCTTACATTTTGTTGACTTTCTTGGCGGCATCATTACATTGCTTGCTACTTTTTAAGTCGTTACTAATGATGACACATATATCTCTCTCTTCGGTGACATGATTTTGTTTCCGGACATTGAATATCCGTGTTTGAGGTTATGAGGACCTATATGCATAACTTTCTTTTTGTCTATATTAAATTTCATTTGCCACTTTTCTGACCAATCAAAATTTTTGTTCAACTCTAGGTGGATCTAGTGACACTCTAGTTCAGTTTGTACTCCTCCTCCTATCTTAGTTGCGTCTGCAAACTTGCTAATGTTGGAGAGTACGTTGTTGGATGTTGGAGAACTGGACCTAACACGGATCCTTGAGGCACGCCGCTTGTGACATTACCCCAGGGGGAAGAAGCTCCGTTAAGTACAACTTGCCAGCATTCTAACCAGTTGTTAAGCTCGCCTCGAATACCGATGCTGTGCAATTTAGTCTTCATCGAAGGCTTATTGAAAGTCAAGGTAAATGATATCGATTGGAGATTTGGTGTCGTGGATTTCGATTATATTATTGAAAAAAATAGCAGGTTCGTAAGACAGGAACAGTTGTGTCTGAAACCATGCTGAGAGTCGTCAATCAGTTTGTTTGATTATTAAAATTATGTAATTTATTCCGTTATCAAACTTTCCATCAATTTGACAATGACTGAGGTAAGACTAATTGGACGGTAATTGCCGAGACTCTTTTTGTCCCATTTTTTTTAAATTGGGGTAACATTGGCTTCTTTCCATTTAGAGGGGCAGGTGCCATTTGTGAGAGATTGGGTGAAAATGTTTGATAAATGTTCATCGATTTCGTTTCTAGTCTTTTTTAAAATTCTGGGATGAACTTGGTCTGGGCCTGGAGATTTTGTGACTTTCAGTTTATCCTTATATTTATTAACTTCGGCGGGCGACAAGTTCACTGTGTTGATGGCTTCAATTCGTCTTTCCGCAATTATATCCTCAGGATAAGGGTTATCCTGATTCTCTGACGTAAAACAGAACAAAAGTATTAATTAAGTAGGACACTCATTTTGAAGTCGTCCGTTTCTAGTTCATCAACATCGTTCTCGAGAGGACCTATTACAGATCTTGATTTTTTTTACTCGGAATATAACTAAAAAATGGTTTCGGATTGGTTTTGGCATTGGCGGCAATTTCATTTTCATAATCCTTCTTCTTACGTTTCTGGACCCTCTTTAGATCTTTTCTGCTGATTTAGTATTCATTTTTTGCTATGTTGTCATGCGGTTGTTTCTGTTTTATCGAGTGCTTTGCTTTCTTTCATGACTGGAGACACTGCAATTCTCATTTCCAGTACCTAGGCTGATTAGCTGCTGTTTGCCTGTTTTTGCTCGGGATTTGCTCATTTTCGATATTTTTAAAATCAGTCAAGAAATTGTCAAGTGATTGATTGACATCTTGTCCGAGGGTTATATCTGCTGACGCCATTGACTGTCTTAAGCCATCAAAGTTGACTAATCTAAAGTTGGGGACTTTTTCGCAGTTTGTTGACGTTTTCATCTCGAGATCTATCAAAAACCTTATAGAGTTGTGGTCGCTGGTTTCGAGTGGTTCGCCCACTTCGACGTTCGTGACATGAGAGTCGCTTGCACAAAATCGGAGATCAAGAATATTGCTTCCTCTTGTAGGTGTCTTCACCATTTGGGTCATGAACTTATCGTCTGCAAAATCAATCAGACGTTGGCCGGTGGCAGTGCATCCGTTAGTTTCCCAATCAATGTCCGGGATATTTTTATTATTATTAGATCATTTATTTCCATCGTCTGGCAATGGGGTTTCAATTTTTTAGGAACTAAGTAAATTCTTAAACATAAGACATGAAACATCATTATCAACTACGCTACTTTAATTTACAAAAATGAGAGTTCAATTGGAATTCGTCACAGCTCATCTTTAGGCCGCCGGTTCGGATTACATGGAGCGAAATATTACTTACAATAGTATCATTTGTGCACGTACAGAAAAAGTCTATTGTGACGAAATAATTCCGACTACATAGCGTTGGAAAACCAGTGACACGCGGGGTTGAAAAATATAAATACTTGGGGGTGGATAAATAACAAAATACATGGGTGTGGAAAATGACAAGTACATGGGGTAGGAAATCACGCATGCATGGGGTTAGAGTCTCGAGAACATGGGTTTGGGACATCAAAATGTGCTAACATATTGTAATGAGTAGTCTACATTACTGTACGATGACAAAGATGTGGATGGATGACATGAATTATGCAGAAAATATGAATACAATATCGGATTGAAAAATCGAAAAGCGCTAACATATTGTAAAGATTGGTCTAAACCATTGTATTGATAATGAAGGGGTGAAAAGGTGACATAAGTTTTACAAAAAAAAGTACATAAAATACATACCAAGCAACTGAATATACAATACACACACTTCAAGACCGCTATGAAATGAGTAAATAATTGATGATCAAAATAATGCAATGTCTGAGTACATAAGTCAGATGAATATACTTCTGTTATAGAAGACAAAGCAAAATATCAGCTTATAAGGCAATGATCGTATCATAAAAAATGGTACGGTAATTGTTAGAAATAATTTAATGAATTATATTAAAATCGAGTACACCTTTGTCAAAGTTAGAAGCTGCCTATCGTTCCTCGAAAAGACTGAGTTCGTATTTAAATTATACTAAAACGACTGGAACATTTAAATAGACAAAACGCTAGTTAACACTTATGGTATTTGGCAAAGACAATTGTGATCGGTAGGAACATAGAAAACCTATGTATCGTCTGAGTCAAAACGATTAGATGGTGTCTCAATGTTGAGAGTTATGGTGGTGGTAGTTTCGGACATGCTCGAGAACAGAATGCATTTTCTGGTTACTGGTATTATGCATTTAGCTTGTGTTTGTGAGTAAAGTTACCGTTACGAATTGATCGGTCAATAGATGTGCATTAAGCCTATTCTTGAAGGACGTGTTGGATTCAAGATTCTTGAGGTTTGTTGGGTGGTTGTTTTAGGATTTTGGTCCAGCGATCAAAAAAGCTCGACATGCAGTTTCTGTTTTCCTGTGTTCAACGTGCAGAGTATCATTATTTCTTGTGAATTAATTGTTCTTTTCACCTCGAGAATAAAAATATATGTGCCTTTGGCTGCCGGGTGAATGTTTTTCTAGAAGATCTTTATGAATCCTGATCGACTCATGGAGTGCCAGTTTGTGGCCGATATTGAGTCACTATAAGTTTTCGAGAAGAGGACTTGCGTGGTCTCGTTTTCTGTGGTTACCATCGCATGTTATTCTTGCCGTAAAGTTTGTGCATAGTTGCACTTTCTCTCTTTGAGTAATGGTGCATTTTCCCCAAATTGAAAGACAGTGGTTAATGTGAGAAAATACTAAAGCGTGGACAATCAGTAATCATGATTTGAAATCCAATTATTTTTTTGCGAGTTTAGGAACAGAAGTGTTCCATTCAACTTGGAACACCGAGATTGAAGTCTCCAAGCACTATACTGTGTTGTGTTGTGACTACATCAATGAGTTTTTTTAAAGATTAATGCCATCTGCAACCTTGCTTTTTGGGGGTCGATAGACGAGGGTGATTTGACATTTTATATGTTTACCGACTTTCTCTCTAAAGAATGACGCCAAAGCACTTGCACGTATTTGCAAATGACGTGTATATGTTGTGCAAATGCACATTGCTTAAAGGGTCATAATCAATGTTCATTGTGCATTGGTTCCAATGCACTAAATTTCCCCGTGAGGGTACGTGCCTTGTCAAGATCTACAATAAGTACATGGACAAATATTTCATAATTTTTGAACATGCATTATTCAACCTTGAGCAGAAGCAAGGGATTGGACAGAATGCGTATATCATCAATCTTATCTGAGTTCTATTTGAATGGACAGTGATTTCAGCACTAAAGTGATGGACTATGGTGCTGGTCTTGATACCATCAACATGGCAAGTTCGACTCCTTGCAACAGACTCAATATAGGTTTACCGATGACGACATCAGTGATCATCTCAATCGAGCAACTGATGTTTGGGGTCAACTGATGAGCGATGATCACTAATACCATACCAATCACTGATTAAGATAAAGGTATATAGTTGCGACATCTATCCCTATTCTGACCTTCTATAGATCGATTTATAATTTCAGTCGATCAACACATCTGTCATGCACCGATCACAACAGACTGATGCCCGATACTTCATTCCTGCAGTGAGCGTGTCATTTATTTAGATTTAAATTTTTTATAATAATAAAGTTTGGCGGCAACCGTTGAAAATCTCTATTCTGCATTCTAAAATACAAGCGCGCACGAGTGAAGTCAATCATTATTACCGTATAGACTTTAAACATCGAGGTATAAATAAATCTTAACGGGATGCTTATGGCATAGATTTTTACCGGCAGCTGTTCCATTTCATTTATTTGGTCGGCAGTCGGAGCGCCTTTCCCAATTGCCACAACCTCTAAAATCAAAATGCATTTATTTTTATTGCATCGGATTTCCGTGAACAGTTATTGCATTTAAACGACTGTTGTAAACCAAGATAAGCAGAAGAACGTAATCCGACGCCCCATTTTCTTTACAAAAGAATACCTAACAAAATACTGCATCAAGATACATTATTTCATCACTCTGTTCGACTTCATGCAAAGGGCTTGGGGCAAAACACTCAGCAACTGTATCTAAAAAATACTGCTGTGTCTTGTCCAGCATTTTCTGTCGCATTAGGAGAGGTCGCATCTTCCAAAAGGTCGCAATTTATAACCTCGAATTTTTGTGAGGTAGCGAGCCGCTGCGGTCGGATGGGAGCAAATAATGTGGTTTTCAATATAAAGCCTATAAATAATATTATAGAAAGAAAAACTTTGAAGATGGCGTGCGAAACCGTCTGGTAAATAATTCTAAGTTGGTTGGAAGCTTTTGAGGGTGCTTTTTGAGTACCGTCTTTTGATCATTGAGTTTTCAGTCCCGTTGGTAGCGTGAGTGGTCAAGTATCTTTACCTTCATCATTTCCCGATTGTGGGGAAAATTATCACAGCAGTACAATCACTAATAATACGTGACACACAGTTAAAAATTATGCTTTACATGGATAGTTCTCTGTCGTCATGGTCGAATGGTTAGCGTACACAACTGCAGTGAAAGCATCTGGTTCTGCATGTCACAAGTTCGAGCTTCGACAAGGACACTGCGGTCATGTGGCGGGGATATTGGGCGATCTTCAATCTGAGCCAGCATGACTTAGACACCCACCCAATTCCAAAGGAATGTCTGTATATCTGTGCAATGCTTACATGTGTCTATGTAATACTACTAAATAGTACAAAATGGCTTGTTTTATGCTGCCACAAGTGTTTTCATTTATCACGTTGATACGTAGGGACGTCGGAGATCTCAGAACTAAAAAAAACAGTCCCAGAAACCTGGCGTTTATTTCTGTATTTTATAAACTCAGCCTTCGTTGTGATAACTTTTGCCACTAATTAGAGCTGGGGGAACTTGTGTCTTAACGCTCCCGTGCCACATAATAACTGATTGGTCCCTAGTTTGTGCTGGGACCTTAAACCGCACGTTTGCTTTGACTAAACATTTGAGGTCGTGTGACGTTAAAAGTCAAATCGCTATAGCCAGCTAATAGGTCAGCAAGAGTGAGCCCCCTAGGCCCCTGGCGCAAACCAGGGGGCCGATGGGGAGTCTGAAGAAATTCCATTTGGGAGGGACCAGCATCCCCTCCAGAACATCAAATACCAAGATTCCATCTGCCAAGAACATCAGCCTCGCCAAGATGACCAGCACCACCTCGGCATGGGGTGGATGGATGATTATTCATTTTATAGATCATTAACACTTTATTTTAGTATTTTAGTATTTTTTCTTGCTTGGGCTCTATTATTTTTCTCTGCCCTTTTTGCATGGTGATAAATTTTTCATTGGTTATTTTTATTATATGCATCTAGGTTGGTTGAGACAAGGTGACCCAGG
>SDVV010007150.1:0-17959 GCA_016164225.1 Gammarus roeselii
ACCCAGGAAGAGCTCTGTACACTGACATGTCATCACCCAGGATGAGCTCTGTACACTGACATGTTATCACCCAGGAAGAGCTTTGTACACTGACATGTCATCACCCAGGAAGAGCTCTGTACACTGACATGTCATCACCCAGGAAGAGCTCTGTGCACTGACATGTCATCACCCCGGAAGAGCTCTGTACACTGACATGTCATCACCCAGGATGAGCTCTGTGCACTGACATGTCATCACCCAGGAAGAGCTCTGCACACTGACATGTCATCACCCAGGAAGAGCTCTGTACACTGACATGTCATCACCCAAGAAGAGCTCTGTACACTGACATGTCATCACCCAGGAAGAGCTTTGTACACAGACATGTCATCACCCATGAAGAGCGGTTTATGAGCTACTCTGGAATCTGCTCTGCCATCACTCAAGACGGGCAGGCTGCTAGCAATACTCAGTTCTCTGCTCTGCCATCATTTAGAGCAAGCGGGGTACGAGCTATACTCAGTACCCTGCTCTGTCATCACTCATGGTGTGCGGAGTACGAGCAAAACTCTGTATCCTGCCTTGACATCACTCGGCTTGGGCGGCTTATGAGCAACACTCTGTGCGCTGCCATGACCAAATTCTGCTATCACTTAGAGCGGGTGGGGTACGAGCAACACTCCTGCCTTGTCATCACTCAGGGCGGGCGGGTTACTAGTATCAACTGTCACCGGAATTAAATACGGACCATCACCGGAGTTGTAAGGTGGCTAATCAACCTAAGTTGGAGGGTGGCTAATCAACCCGAGTTGGAGGGTAGCTAATCAACCTGAGTTGGAGGCTGGTTTATCAACCTGAGTTGGAGGGTGGCTAATCAACCTGAGTTGGAGGGTGGTTAATCAACCTGAGTTGGAGGGTAGCTAATCAACCTGAGTTGGAGGATGGCTAATCAACCTGAGTTGAAGGGTGGCTAATCAATCTGAGTTGGAAAGTGGCTAATCAACCTGAGTTGGAGAGTGGCTAATCAACCTGAGCTTTAGGGTGGCAAATCAACCTGAGTTTTAGGGTGGCTAATCAACTTGAGTTGGAGGGCGCTTCGTTGGAGCGATGAGCAGAGTAGGTGCGATTATGCAATAACTGATTCACTTTTATGCCGAACACGTGCGAATTACTGGGCCAAACATCTATGCAATTTACATCGCTAACAAACAACTGTTGCTGCGAGAAATTCTGTTCAATATATACATGAAGCAAATGCCTCACAGCTCTCGTGATCTTTATAAATCAGAACCAAATTTTGACTACTCCACTCTGTTTCAGGCTGTGGCAGAGCCCGCCTTACTTTGGCTGTACCGCAGGGGCTGTGGGTGGAACTTAGCTGACGAAGGAGGGTGTAACTGACAATAGAGCACTGGAGGGAGGATGACTTCACGATGTAGGATTTAAGGATTCGAAGGATTCAAAATATATTTTGGTATAATGACAAGGTGACGAAATAACAGAAATATCAGAATACACAGATAATTTGTAACAAGTCTTCGTCAGCGTGAGCTGTTCTGAAGACAACATTTGCTACTCAGATGAGTTTAATATTACCTCATAACTAGGGTTGAGGAGTAAGGACCGACCGATGGACATTGTTGGAGACATCCTCTACTCCCCACTTTCCAATAAGTCGAGACAGATGAAAGCATTACATTGGATCATCGATTTCAAGAAAAGTAGGCAAAGCAAGTATGATCACCGACGATTACATTATCACGACTATTTACTGTTTCAACTAACATTTACTAAAAAATTAGAGTAGAAAATGTGTGACATGAGGTTGTCTATTACATTACTCACATACTGATTGGCGTACGATGACACCAATTCGAAACTAACTGCATAGTTAGCATGACGTATCAACACATGAACACAAAAAAAAATCAATGAGTCATAATCGATGGGTACAATAAATTAACGGATTTCTACATGAACAAGATGATTGGAAATTTAAGTATATGAAGAATTAAAAAAATGGACTGAAAGTATCTGTAAAAATCAAACCGATAAACCATAAATAGTTGACATGGTAAATTGCATAGCGGAAGTAAATTACAATTCAATAATTTCTGTACATACAAGTTCAAACAGGTATAATTTTTGTTTGCGTTTGAAGGTAGCTATACTTCTACCCGTCCTTATATTTATGGTAATCGACGTCCAGGTTTTAGCAGCTCTGTATTTCAAAAATATTTGGGACTGTGTTGATGAGTTTCGGGGAATTTTCAAATCCGCATTGTTGCGAAGATCATACATAGGATTATTTCTTATGAAGAAACCGTTATCAATGTATGTTAAATGTTAAAAGCTTTGTAGACAAACATCGCAGCGGAAAAATTAATGATGTGCCACAATTGGAGAATGTTCCATTGACAGAAAAGAGGCACCGTGTGGTCATGTCTGCTAGCATGAGATGGTGTTATGATGACACGCTTTTGATTGAGAACGATAGGTCTTAAGTTTGTTTTATAGATAGAAGCATACACATTTACCCAGTATGTCAGAAAGGGATGAATAAGGCTATAGTAGACAATTTCGAATTTGGTAACGAGTGCCACACGATTTGGATAATTTTCCGGCCACAAACCAGACGTATCTTTCCAGTTAAGTATCTGATCTACTATTACATCGATAAACTTTGTTTCTGCTACGTATGCCACCGGTTGAGCGTTCAATTCGACTTGTGTGTTAGGAATTGGTATTATCCTTCTGTAAAATATTATGACCTGCGTCTTTTCGACATTTAGCGTCAGTTTGTTGGATGTGAACCAGTTTGAAATATGAACCAATTGATTATTCATATTAGAAATAGTATCACCGAGGTTTTTCTCGATTGAATAAACAGTAGTATCATCTGCAAAAAGTCTAAACAATAACCTGTCGCTAGAGTTTACAATGTCATTGATATATATTAGAAAAAGCAAAGGCCCAAGGATCGACCCTTGCAGTACCCCTATATTTAACGTACTGACAGATGATGATTGTTTATTCCAACTCACAAGGTGCTTTCTATCAAGAAGATAACTCTGCATCCAGCTCTTATCAATTGAACTAACTCCATAGTGGGCTCTTGTACTAACGCTGACGAGTAGTGAGGGTAAATGCCGAAGCCACGTTGATTGAGACGGCCTTGAGTGAACTTTGACGAGCAATCAGTGTTGCCCACTCCAATGTCGTTACTGCACTCCTACGTCATTGTCGCACAACACGCTTCCATCATTATTAGGGAACTTCAACGACATATTTAAACGGCAAACGGATAATTGACCTCTGACGATCACTTCTCTTACCGCACTGCTATTACGATGAGTCAGTTTGAATGAATAAAAATGCAACTGAACTGGAATACAACTGCAAGGATTTCATTATTGAGAGATTGAGATAACAGTGAACATTTTTAACTGTTTGGAAGACTTCATTAACCTCAGCACACGTGCCGTTCCGTAAGATTATTAGTTTCAATGATGTGCCTCAAGGTTTCTGTGGTTATTGTAAGTTTTCACTAACACCACAGATTCAAAAACAAAATACCTCTAAATTGCATTAACAAAGACGGATTGTCTGACTCATTGAAAATAATTGGATCCAATTGAAGAAAAGGTAAGCATAACCTAAAAGGAAAATTTATAATGCATCAAACCCGACGAAATCGAATTAACACATACATGAAATCAACCTGAAATGCAGCAGGAGTGCAGCAAAAAGTCTAAATGAATACAGAAATTATCGTAGACCATTGTAGTGATTCTCGTCTTGGTTGAGAGAAAACGTTTGATCCTAGCTTGCTCAGGTCAAACTGCTCGCACCAGAGCGGGTCTGAAATCAATTGGGAATATCAAAGCGGCACGGTGCGTGATCCATTGGCCGGTTTTGCGCTGCAAATAATTGTGCAAAAACACAATGGGACCTTTAAAAGTGGTTTCAACCATACAGAATGATAGTCCTTCGAACCCGGTAATGTCAGTTTGGGTAAGAAAAAAAAACAGTTTACGTATTTATTTCAGGATGTATCTGCAACACAAACATTTGCAAAAATTATTGTGGATGTACAGTTTTCTTACGAACATTTTTACAGTCGAATTTTCCTGAGTAAAACGAGCCTGTGCACTTTGATTATAAACCTAAAAAACATTTAAAGTACATGTAAAAAGGTGAAAATTATTCATCGGAATTGCAATATGCCCATATCTTCCGGAACAACAATATGTTCATCTGGTAACATGAGTGCTGATGATACACCTCCGCCATCTGCTCCTTCTGCCCCATCCAGGCATCTAACTCTCAGACCTCAGCTCATAACCGCCATTACCCGAGCTATCCAGGCATCCTGCTCTCAGACCTTAACTGACTATCTTCTGCGCCATCCAGGCCTCCTGCTCTCAGACCTCAGCTTATCTGCGCCATCTGCACCATCCAGTCAGTTTGCTCACAGACCTCAGGTGACTATTGTAAAGAAAATTTCTCACGGATCCCCTCGTAGCTCCAGACTATAATTGGTTGACCTTGTCCTAACAAGCGAGACTCCGATTTATGGAATTTATAAAATCGGGAACTCCATTTACTGGCTGTCATACTTGCCCGAAATAGAAAAAGATGTCGTTTACTCCACGGGAAAATTTGTCGGAAGATCAGATCTGAGAGAGGCCGCAGCGACAACGCACGCATCTCATAGCTCCAGACCACCACCCGAGAAGCCGAAGACTACGATTATCTACCATCACACACGGATGGGGCTCTGATACTTGCTTGCGAACTTGTAGACTTCGCATGATGAAAGGATTGTTATAATAACTTGTGCTATAGTTATGGAGAAAACCCGGGGATCTGAAGTCGTCAGCGATCCGCCTGGACATCCGGTATCATGGGATCAACCGATCAGGGTTCTTCAGGAGCACATTGGAGGGAGGAGTGAATGAAAGACTTCGGTGTACTGACATAGGACAGTCGGACTGATTGGAACAGCCTACAGCCGGAGATCATTTGTGACCATCAGAGAGATTGTGGAGATGTCAGGTGAGGCTGTCGGGACAATAAGAACGCATAGTTCAGTCAACCGATATTTTCCAATTCAAGTGTAAAGTTAAAATTCTCTGCATTTCTGAGCTCAATATTACTTTAATGTTTAAATCCAAATCATAAATTAATTCTATTTGAATTCTCAAACTTTGTAATCAATATTCGATATTTAAATCATAAATTAAAATTAATTTTTCATATTAAATTAAATTGGATCCGCTGAGATATTTTCCGAGGGAAATTATTATAGTTTCAAATTATATTAAGTTGTATGGATTTGGTTCCTTCCCAACAAATTACATTGGAAAGATTTATTCAATCACATAAAATAAATCGATCTGGTTACAACCCAGTAAAAATAAATTAAATGACATTAGTTTCATTCCATAACATTAAATTGTACAATTTTCATATGTTGCGTCAATCATAGCTGATATTAACATTACATTACAGGCCTGTGCCTTTTTTTTCACTAATTGGCCGGAATTGGTGAGAGGAGCGTTTGCGAGGTGGCCCAGTTGCCTCGCCCAACCTCGTCGCTTTGCCACAGCCGCAGGACCATTGCCTTGACCAATCAAAATTATATGCCTCTGTGTAAAATCGAAAACGTTTTAGTATCATTCCATATTTTGGAAATGTATGTTATTAAATGTTGAGGTACTTCATAAAGAGACTTTCTTGTAGTTCCTTCAGTTTGTGGCATTCGGTCAGTGACCACAAGCACATCGCTGCTGCTTCTAACAGCGGCCTTGGGCAGAGCGATGTTGCTCCTAATAGCGCAATGGGCACATCCCTGCGGCTTCAAATTGCGGCCACAAGCACAGCGATGCTGCCCCTAATATCGACCCAGTGCACAGCGATGCTGCTCCTAATAGCGGCCATGGGCACAACGATGCTGCTCTTGATAGCGGCCTTGGCCACAGCGGTGCTGCTTCCAACAGCGACCACCCAGTACGCAGTTATCGATGTCATATTACAAGATTGTTGCTTGAAGTGGAAAATTTTCTACATTGCCCATCTGTATGTAATATTATCGTTTAACTCATACTGTCACATCAATTCGCCTTGTCAACGGAGAAAAACCTCACATATGAAACCTTGAGTCGTTGAGATGGTTGCTTTCAGACCAAATTTCGAGTCTGAGGGTTCTTTATGGCAATTTTTCAAGTTTACAGAAAAAAAAAATTGGAAAGGCGATTAGTGTTATATATCAACATCGATCATTCAATATTTGCAACATTCTATATATCCGTTACTCATGTGACTTTTGTCCAAATACAGTGTCATAGAAATGGACACCCTTAATATTATTGTTCACCAATATTCCACCGAATAGGTATTCAAGTATATTTTCATCTCGAAATAATTTCAAATATATTTCCGAACACAAAACTAAATTGCTTGGTATATCAACATTCTAAAAAGCTTATAAAAGAAATTAGACGTCACAAATAAATTCTAAATTTTTCATTCGGTTTATGCTTAATTTCTTTTCCGAAGAATACGATGCACTACTGTCAAATGAATATAAAATGTAAGAAAAGATTTAATGAATGTTGTTATGATAAATTCAGAATTTGCTGAAATATCGATAGGAATTGGATTTGATATTCCATTCACATCTACGGGAAACAATAAGCAGCATTTTTGGTGGTCTGGGATCTATAAGAACATAAAATAGAGTTTGATTTAATGCATGTTATATCTAATTTAAACATACAGATCAACGCATAATATATATATTTTTTGGCAAAATAAATGGAGATGAATCATCGTATTGATCAAATCAAGCATAGATACACGTGACTCACAAAATACAGGTCAAATATTTAGATTCAGGAATAATGGTTTTCCAGCCTACCGGGGTAATGCAATTTTGCCAGTTTGCCACTGCGCTCCGTGTGCCTTTTATGGCTCTTTTCCGAGAGCAGTGGAGCCAAAAGCTGTTCACAGAAGGGTCAAAATATGCAATTAGTGTCCGTCTAGTCGTAAAACGAGGAAAAATATTACGACTCGGACACAAAAGCGGCACGAGACCAGCGGAAAAAAAGCAGACCTCATGCAACCGGCTTCAGAGCCTCAGAAAGAAAATCTGATTTTTATGTTTTGTTACTTTAACAGGAAACCATTGATGATGCCAACCTGTCCACTTCATGTCTGCCCCAGGCAGACATGAAGTGGTTTCATATACATAAAAATAAATATTTCGCCACCTGAGACAACATTGCTTCATGTATATATATATATATGTAAATGTAAAGCCATACAGCCCTTTACAGCAAGATCCATCAATTTTAATCCCGACCCGCTATGAACGGTGACGGATGTCTCGACCTACAATGAGCGGTGACGGTTGTTTCAACTCACATTGAGGAGTGACGGTTGTTATCAATCCTGAACAAACGGTCACTCCTGCCTCACTAGTCATGCTGGGGCGAGACATCCGGATTCTGAATCAGACAGTTCCTAAGAAGACGATGAATACAGGGGCAATGATACACAAGCAACATATAACAAGCAGACAAGTAGTCGGAGCACAATACAACACGGTGGCCTCGCATTCATGCAGAGAGCAGGGCAGCCCCTGCACTTTATGGATTGAAATAAACTCGTCGCAGTTATGAAAATGATGTAGATTTTTGGATGGATCTTTTTAACTATTCGATGACATTTTTACCAATCGGTGACTGAGTTTCAATCACTGCCCTCGTGCGATAGCAAACTTTTAGTCTTCTATGTTTAGAACATTCGATATCAAAGTGGAGAAGATGTGCGTGACCGCCTTTCTAATACCAGTGTTTCGTGACTGCACAGCGCATATTCGCGTACGATTGCGAGCACTTGGTCCGTCTCCCGTGATATCCCTCGCCTCCTTTTGGAAGCCCTCCAAATTTTGTCACGGGGAAATCAATGGAGATGAGGTGTGTTTGGAATTCTTCATCCAAGCGAACCCGACGACGAACAATGTTGTGAGGTGAGGTCGAGGAGGTCAATCTTCACTTGGCAGGCATGAAAAACTGACACAATTCACACGTACTGTAACCATAAATGGTAAGCTGTTGTACGTGGAAATAGATGCTCAAGCACCAATACGTGGTGCACGTACCATAGAAATTTCATTACCAAAGTTTTAATCAATTTCCTTTCAAGAAGAATCATTGCATTCCTTAACACGACCGAGCTTTGATCAAGGCAGGAAGTCTGAAGGATTAGGACTTATTGCTGGCATGTTCTTTCCAGGACTAATTAGTCGGCAGTTATGGTAAGGCAAGCACCTGCAATTTCATTCAGTCTTCCTGTTGCAGGGAGAGGAACTTCATTACAAAGTGTGCGCTGGTGTTATCCTGAGCCACCAGCCGCTGGAACTGCAGGAACTCCTGAGTTTGGCTGGTGTTAAATACGTCAGCTGCGACTCGTCATCGAAGTTCAATGTACATGTTATAGCTTTTGGGCAAAGCCTTTTTTTTTTTTTTACTCTCGATTTTGGTAATTTTGAATTTTGTCGCCATGACACCAGGTTATTTATTTTATTTTTCAATTCGAATTTATTAGTTTCAAGTTTTACATAGAACTTCTCGACATCATACAAATAATTCAATATGAAGGCATCAAATTACCTGAATCGCTCGTTTAAAACAGGTTTTGAGCATATTCCATCACAATAGATAAAGATAAGGACAGACTCGACATCAATCGAAGAACTGGAAATGTCACTAAACATACGAACAAACAGTAACGGGAGTGCGAGTCTTTGCTCTGCTGCATCATCATAGGGCTGTTCATCATCATAGGGCTGTTCATCATCACAGGGCTATTCATCATCGTATGGCTGTTCATCATCATAGGGCAGTTCATCATCATAGGGCTGTTCGTCATCATAGGGCTGTTCATCATCATAGGGCTGTTCATCATCATAGGGCTGTTCATCATCATAGGGCTGTTCATCATCATTGGGCTGTTCATCATCATAGGGCTGTTCATCATCATAGGGCTGTTCATCATCATTGGGCTGTTCATCATCATAGGGCTGTTCATCATCATAGGGCTATTCATCATCATAGGGCAGTTTGCGATATGAATTCGAAATCAACTTTTACCAGCGATAGACTTTCGTTTACTATTTTCTGGCCGTCAAACAATTGTTTGAACTGAAAGTGAAACTGCGTCCTTGATAATTCGAGAGGCACGGAAATGTTTTATATATATTCGGATTTTCGAAATAATAGAAATTCAAGAGAAAATATCGCACAAATACACGCAAATGACAATGAATCGACATATGAAAAATAATTTCATGGATCGCGGAAAGAAGTTTGAATTATCCTCTAAAACTCTGTGGGTGGAGATGCTTGAGACCAAACTGAAATCATTGACATGAAATATACACCAATGTAAATAAAATATTCGTATCATTGCCATATTTCTAGCAGTTTTCCAAATACTAACCCTGTAGACGCACAGGTGATCGGGAAGAATATTTTAAAGACTCTAGATGAATCCTAGGGAACGGCATAATATGCTTCTTCCTAATAGAATCGATAGTCACCGATCCTATATTTTTATATAATGAACATTGATTATTTGTATAAATTTACGTTATATAGAGTTTAGGATTAATTTGCCAAAAATTATCGATTACTATTATGTCTCTTGCAACTTCCTTGCAAAAGATCGACGGCTGATCTACAGAATTATTTTCACCGGGCTCTATTAAATTATAAAATCCGCGGAGAGAAATGCAATCTCGACAAAATTGGAATTTTCATTATGATGTTTAGGGTCGCATCACATCATTGTTGGATGCGATAGAAGGATTGGCTGTCGGAGTACCTATTTTTAAAAAAAAAATCCAAAGAAGATAAGGGTTTTACGTAGCGCAAGCACCCTTTTATTGTTGTGGGCAAAAGTTAGTCCCCTCAGGAGTAAAGTATAGTGCGATAACCCCCCATGCGATTGAGATTATACAAAATAGAGCCGAAATAAATTAGTGTTCTCGGACCGTATTTCCCCATTTAATGCGGTTTACACGCAGGGCATTGTTGGCAAATCTGGCCGATCTTTGAGGTTACGTGTGAATTAAGCGGACATGTTCCGGAATAAAATTTATGATAAGATTACAAGAAAAAAGAGACCTCTGTGGGTGCTCCGGCTGATATGAAGAGGTTAGGTGAGGGCTACGAGAGAAATTGTTGTACGAAGAAAATTGTACATACCTAGATTTCTTCATACATATATATTCACCCGACTTCCACACACATGTGAGCCAAGGAAAGGATGAATTGTGATAAACGAATTTTGACGAATTATTAGCTTGAAAATAAAGAGCATGAAATTGAGAGTTTCACCTAGAAGAAGATTGACCGAGCTGAGTTGATCTAAAAATAATTGTAGATGTTTTAAAAATATATTAGGTTTTTACGACATTTATGTCAACAGGTGTGTTTTGATCAGGTTCGTAGTAAATAATTTCAGTAAAGGAATGTCCTATAATATGATTTCATATGGAGGTCATGTCCTTCGGATAGACTATGGACGTGTTTTATGGGGCCGGTTCATGTGCCTTCAATAATATTCACCTCATATGGTCGGAGCCCGTCGTCAACATTTCGATTAGCAGTTAAACGAAAAAAAATCGTAATTCACTGTTTTATGCATTAGCTTTAACAATGAAATGAACAAAAAAATCCCAAATGCCGACTCAACAACGTGTTTTCCCCTTTATTCGTTTACCTTAATGATGGCTTCATACAGTTTTCGATCCAAAGTTTCTTATGAATCGAAAGTATTGCTTAAATTGAACATGTATATTCTTTGTTAATCATAAATTGTCAGCGAAATAGTCTCACCAAGATAACTATAGAACGTGTGTTCCAACATTTTTGGGTCTAATAATCTTGAATGATAAATTAACAGTCTTCCATCATTATTAAGGGCTTCAAAGACGACCATTGCGTGCATGACACCATTTTTCGGATCAGAAGGTTCTAGTGTATGGCTTGTTATTGAATGTGGATGCACGTATGGCAAGAATATTTTGACTCATTGGAGCAGTGCTCTTTTTGGCAACATTCCTTGCAGTGGTGGCACTTGTCTTTTCAATATCAGTATACTACAGCTCTGTGCCAACCCATTGTTTCTTTGTTGGCAACCTTTAGGCCCTATTTGTGCACTCCGGTCAGTAGGACTTTCTGCAGGGTCGGTCCATAGTGAGCTGATGGCTCCACTTCTGGCTCCACTCAATATGACTTCGTGCAGGGTCGGTCCACATGAGCTGATTGCTTCACTCCTGACCACAATCAGTAGAAGTCTCTGAAGGATTGGTTCCATTCATACCCAGATCCGTAGGACTCACTTAAGAGTGAGTTGTTTGTAGGCAGATGACTACAATCCAACCCTCGATCAGTAGGACTCTCTGAAAGGTCGGTCCAAAGTGAGCCGCTGCCCTAACTCGTGAACCGATCAGTAGGACTCTTTGACGGTCTGTACCCATGGTGGGCCGATAGCTTCATTCCTTCCCTCGATCAGGTGAACTCTCGGATGGGTCGACGCAAGTGGCTAATTCCGTGCCATGTAATCGGTCCCTAGCGCCATTCGAACACGAACTACGAGTAATCAAGTCCCCGCCCTGGCGACCGATGGGAGGGAACACGACGGCTAAAGCGAGTCATGAGAACAGGGGGTCGTTTGTACTGGGCTTGGCTTGGAATAGATAGATGTGCATGATGACCTTCAAGTATTGTCCGTTTTCATTGTTTGAAATATTGTGGAGATGAATGTGGTCAGGTGATTCTCATGTATATCATTCACTTCGTTCGTGTGACGCGTATCTTGTTAGATAACTAACTTAGATAGGGATGCAATATAGTGGAAAAGATACCCAAGTGAAAAATCATAATAAGTGGACTATTGTTCTAACCTTCATAAGTACCGTGCAGTTGGTGCCTGCATTCATGGAAGCTATAGGGCAAAAAGATGTCAACAATTATTTTACGGAAAATATATTCGTTAAGAATTTCTCCATAAATAGAAGAGAATTGGATACAATATTGCAGTGCAAAACGTTTGCCTACAATACTGTTGGTGTTGTGTGAGTACTTTAGGTTACAAGCATACGCGTCCATAAAATTTATGTAGAACTAGGAACTCTGAAAGTGGGCGCAAATGCTGCGAGAGAATAATCAAAGTGTAAACCGATGCTTCGTTCCATTCCGTTGTGGATCATAATGGTGACGGTGATGCTGGAATACGAGATCTGCTACAGGCGGCTAATGCTACAGCCTGTTGAGGCACAGCAAGACATCGAGCGCTGAGTAACTTAGTTGCCTTTGAGGGGAACAGAATAAATAACTTCCTTGTAAATGAGACGTGAATGCGACTATTTGTTCGTTCATCTTGGGTCGGCCGGTGGATGATACTGCTTACAGGTACGAGCAGCTAAGGCTGCCTTTTCGCTTAGAGGGGGAACTTCCCACGTATCGTAAGTAGATCATAGAAAACGTAGGCTTCCGTTCAATATGCATCTATCATTACTTATTATGCAACACCCTCTTGATTTTCACTCACCAAGAATCCACTAGCTCACAAGAATTTGTTAACATTTGATGTCGCAGAGTATTTTGACATCACAAGCTGGTTATAACAGAAATAACACCTATGTATTTAACCTCCGATTTAAAACATTTGAGCCAAATCATCACAGTTGAAGAAAGTGCCACAGCACGGGGCTTGCCGGCTGACTAGGAAGGATACTAATGCTTGCGAGCTTTACGAGAACATTATGCATGAGGGTGATGGACGGTAGAGGCAGGAGAGGTATCATCACGCATGAGGATGATTGACGATAAAGGCATCATTACGCATGAGGGTGATGAACGGCAGAGGCAGGACAGGCATCATTACGCATGAAGATGATGAACGGTAGAGGCAGGAGAGGCATCATTATGGATGAGGGTGATGGGCCGTAGAGGCAGGAGAGGCATTATTACGCATGAGGGTGATGAACGGCAGAGGCAGGAGAGGCATCATTACGCATGAGGGTGATGAACTGTAGAGGCAGGAGGCATCAATAGGCATGAGGGTGATGAACGGTAGAGGCAGGAGAGGCATCATTACGCATGATGGTGATGGATGGTAGAGGCAGGAGAGTCATCATTACACATGAGGGTGATGGACGCTCAGCCTCATCCACCTCTCTGAGACGGCTGATCGATGTTCGACCACAGCACCATTATGGCTTCATGTGGCAAATAGCCCTCAAAAGGGGTCAGCATCGGGTCATTTATCATGCGGACCTTTGCCAATTATGTGAACTTTTAGGGAGGGTATCATCACTATAGACCGCTGTGAACTAGGCGTGATATTGGAAAGGTGGCGAATAAGAGTTTTTCAACATGCTTGTAAAATAAGAAAAAAAAATTTTTTTACAGGCTCAGAGAATAGGTTTAATAATTTTGAAGATGCCATTCTCTATCAGAAACGTTCTAATTTTGCGAGTGATATATTTCCAAATTATATAATTAACAGAACATATAATTACTGGGTCTACTACAGAGAGAACAAATAAATAACCTTGCCATTGATCGTACGATTACTAATACTACAGTTACTAGGCCGAATCCTCCAGAAAGGGGGGTAGCCGACGGCTAGGCGCACCTCACACTGCTCTCTGATCTGCTCACACTCACACAACCTAGACTTTTTCAGCTAAATGGTTCGGCCGGACGACCCCGAGGTCCAAAGTCAGTGTCAGCAGCAGGGCCCGACAGTGTGACTGGCTTACCTCTGCTGGTTTACCTCTTTCATCCACTTCGAGAGGTAAAGGGCGGGATAGCATATTCTCCACTCATGCCAATTCATTTCACGCTCTTTCGCTACCTCCACACTTGAGTTTCTTCTTCCTAACTCCTGATTTACACCATTCATCCACCCAAACTTCGAACTACCTCTAGGCCTACGCCCACTCGCCTCTGCCTTCATCACTCCTCTCACCAATCTCCCTTCATCCATCTTCCCCGTGTGCCCGAACCGTCTCAGAACACGCCAAGCACCTCAGTCCTCCAACTGAATCGTCGATTACAAAATTAGCAACTATGATTATTTATCTCAATTATTAAGGTAGCAGAAGATTACCTGCAAGATTTCCGTTTTTGACGAATCCTAGAAACGCGAGTCCATTAGTATCAGTAATGCTATAAGGCTGCGTCGACCAAATTAATAACGGCCAAGAGGTTGAGCCAGTCAGTGGTGCGGCAGATTGAGTGTTCGAGCCTTGACAAAATATCGCTGCCTCTTAACCGAGATGTTATGCACCTCCCAAAAATATTAGGTGAGGGATCGCTCGTCGTAGCTCGGCCCATCAAAATAACCTACTGCCTAAAATTAAGCCGTCATTTAGCTAAATTAAATACTAACACCCATGATGTAATTAAATATTTGAATTGTGGATAAGCGAAAAACTTTTAAAAGAACGGAACTGAAGGAAAGTGTCATACTTCCCGGAGTGGAACTGAACACGTCCCCGCGTTCGCTGTAGTTGAATTGCTCTCCAGTCTCATCAGTTCTCAATCTGCTTCCTAATATGTATTTTATGGTAAGCTAGTAACAGGAATCGGAACTTCTGGGATATAAAAACGTTAATGTGTAGAGTTAATGAGTTTCGGGATCCAAATCCATTTCTGAAACCTTTACCAATATTTAGAACAGAATTAATATAGGAACGCGAATACTTTATATTAACTAAACGAGAAGTGTAGAGGAGAATTGATTGGATGCTGGGGTTGGAAGCACAAAATTGTAATCGATATTTGTACTTTAGATCAACATGCAGTAAGTGCACATCGATGAGTTTGATGTGCAGCAGAAACCGTTATGGGTTAGAATACTGCATTTTCATCATTAGATTTCTAGCTTTTTGATTAGTAACTGTTGTTTCATATGACTTTTGTCAGTTCACAGTGATTAAAATTTATAAAAAGTCCTAGGACTGTTAACAAGTCCTCAGTTCTTATTTCTTCGAGCTGTTAAATTGATCTCATTACTCATAGTTTGCTTACGTCTTTCTTTTCATGGGCAACGAAAAACCTTTCCAGCTTTATTCAATGTCACATTTTTGTTCACTGGGCCGCAATGACATTAGTCTTCTTCTTACCAATTGAGTGCCCTCCAGAACCGCTTCACCATCGATTATAAGGGGAGCTCACCGGGCACATTGTTCAGATACCGCAGATGGCGGCAGTCAATTGCATGAGGAGATTAGGAGGGGGGAAATGCGAAGGGTCTCTGTCAGCATGGATTATGATAAGGCCAAAATGACAGAGCGGACGAGGTACTTGCTGGCAGGGAATTTAAAAGCCCCCTCGGACGTGGCATTCGAAGCAAACGATGTGCCTGAAGTAGCTTGCAGTGTGGTTGGAAGACTTGTTGGGGCTGCAAACTGAGTGATTACGATCTCTGTTGTATTCATTTCATCGCCAATAGAGTAGTAATATCAATAATGACTATTAACATTGACGATTATGGATATACCAAACACACTCAGATGGCTCGCGTTGCTTGCTTAGTAAATGCCCCTGCAATCATGACCGTTTGTTTGTTACTCTATTGCTTCGAACAGCGCGGCCTCAATGCCTCCACTAAAATCTTCTGGGTTGACCTATTAGCTTCAGTGCATTGTTATCGTATCGTCGCGAAGCCTGCGTCTATTTGTAATGATGACGGTTCATTGAACGAGGAAAAAATGCGGGTATTGTTGACTTGGAGCTGTGCATTTGACGAGTGGCTGTTACTAAAGGTTACATATCAAGTCTGGCTGGCGCATACTGTGAATGAGAACTATAAACGCTTCACGCCGCTTGATCAACAATGGGTTGTGATAAAAAGAGAATATTCCGACAATTTCTCACACACTACACCGGCGGAGGGTTCAATTACTGGCTCTGGACATAAAATTGGTATATTCACGTTCTTCTTGGTATATTGGTATATCCTCTAATTGTTGGTATATTCTTTTTCGAACAACTTATGCTCGGTTACTGCGTTACACATTCCAATAAATTAGTGATGACAGTGGAGCGAGGTTAGCCTATCCTAAACAGTGCATTGTACACGTAATCTCGCAGCACAACTATTGTTGTGGTGCACAGCCCAGCGCACAGCGTGCTATTCTTGCACGCAGTGCACAGCGTGCTGGTCCTGCACGCAGTGCACAGCGTGCTGGTCCTGCACGCAGTGCACAGCGTGCTAGTCCTGCACGCAGTGCACAGCGTGCTGGTCCTGCACGCAGTGCACAGCGTGCTAGTCCTGCACGCAGTGCACAGCGTGCTGGTCCTGCACAAAGTGCACAGCGTGCTAGTCCTGCACGCAGTGCACAGCGTGCTGGTCCTGCACGCAATGCACCGAGTCTTGCACGCGCGGCTTTGGTTTCTAGCCATGAACGATTGTTTTCCCAATGATGTCATCACTGAGATGTCAGGTTTTGAGTATGAGTTTTTTGGGCGTAAATGCTTAAGTGATTTCGTATTCGTGACAGTAACAGAAACAGCAAAGGTATTTTTTTTTATCATAAACTCTTCACTTCTTTCCAGCAATAACACTGCTCTGACAGCAGGGTTTTTGATCGATCATCTCGTTTTTATAACGGACTCCTTAAACCTCCTCCGGTTTACCTGCTGCCAAATCATCCATGCGTTGGAAAACGTTTGAATTACCCTTTGTGTGGTTTGCATTATAATACATTTCTCAATCGTATGGTCGGCCAATATTGCAGGTTCTGAGCCAAATGGAATTCTACAACTTCTGAAAAGTAATCCCGTATTTTGATAAATGATCTCACTAAGAGATTGAGTTAAATCGGAAACATTTGTAAGGCAGACACAGAATCAACGAGGAAAGATTATTCAGTAGGTTCCTGTGCCCCATTGACTCACGATCTACATTGTTCACCTGTCTGTGGCACCCTCTACAACAGTCTGTGGAGCCCTCTACACCTGTCTGCGGCACCCTCTACACCTGTCTACGGCTCCCTCTACACCTGTCTGCAGCGCCCTCTTCATCTGTCAGCGGCGCCCTCTACACCTGTCTGCGGTGCCCTCTACACCTGTCTGCGGCGCCCTCTACACCTGTCTGCAGCGCCCTCTTCATCTGTCTGCGGCGCCCTCTACAACAGTCTGTGGAGCCATCTACACCTGTCTGGGGCACCCTCTACACCAGTCTGTGGCGCCCTCTACAACTGTCTGCGGCACCCTCTACACCAGTCTGTAGCGCCCTCTACACCTGTCTTCGGCACCCTCTACACCAGTCTGCGGCACCCTCTACACCTGTCTGCGGCGCCCTCTACATTTGTCTGCGGTGCCCTCTACAACTGTCTGCGGCGCCCTCTACACCTGTCTGCGGCACTCTCTACACCTGTATGTGGCGCCCTCTACACCTGTTCATTACTAGGCCCCCATCGAGTTGACATGGTCTCCATGAATGTCGTAAAGGTATGCATGAACATAATCTTCTACTCCAATACTCACGTTCAGGAAATGCTGACGAGCACTTGATTATGAAAGGGTGAAGTAAATCGCTTTATAGAACCGTAGTTAGTGAGGATATTCTATCCAGTTGTGTTGGTTTTAGGTTCGCTAGGAATAGAATTTAATTTGTGGGAACATAAGAGCGTTAAGGACAACGTAACTCTAAAAACGCTACAGTAACATTCTGCGGTGTATCGAGCTTGACGAGGCCATCCATTGTGAAGGGATATCTACGAACGATGTTTTGTGATGATACTAAGAGGCTCTAGATACTTGCTTCTCCCTTGTTGATGGAAATGACCACGCAACGAATAAATACAGTCCTATATTTCCGGACATAATTTTGATAGTCCAAAATGTGTGAAATAAAGAACACTGAGTGAAATATTTTGCGCAACACA
>SDVV010007151.1:0-17959 GCA_016164225.1 Gammarus roeselii
TCTTGATCGTCTATTTAGTGCATGCGACTCTAATGTCACGAATGTCGAAGTGGGCGAACCACTAGGAACAGGCTGCTCTACTTGTGTCCATTTTTTGACAGAGCTCGAGTTGAAAATGTCAATAAACTGCAAAATAGTCCCTATATTTACATTATCTAACATTGATGACTGAAGAGAGTCAATGGTAACAGCAAGTATAACTAGCGGACAAGATGTCAGACAGTCTCTAAATATTTTTTGGAGTACACTTAAAATTATTGAGTATTAGCATATCCCGCGCATGAACAAGCAAACAACAGTCAATCAGCCTAGGTACTGGAGAAGAGAATTGCAGCACCTTCAGTCGCAAATGAAAGCATAGCACATGACAACTTTGCAAAAAAATGAATTCAAAACCAGCAGCAGAATTCTAAAGAAGGTCCTGAATTGTAAGAAGAATGATTCCAAAATGAAATTGTCGCCCACGCCAAAAGTAGTCTGAAAACATTTTTAAGTTATGTTACGAGCAAATAAAATCAAGATCTGTAATTGGAACGACACTGAAATGATATCCTAGTTAATCAATACTTTTGTTCTGTATTTATGTTAGAGAGTGGATATTCCTAATCCTGGGGATATCGTACCGCCGATACGAATTGAAGGCCTCAGCTCAGTAAACTCTTCTCCTGATAAAGTTGTCATACAGATACAGATATATTGAAAGTCACAAAATCTCCTGGTTCAGACAAAGTTCATCTCAGAATTCTGAAAGAGACAAGAAACGAAATCGACGAATAATATTCAAACATTTTCAATCAATCTTTCACAAATTGCACCTGCCCTTCTCGATGGAAAGAGGTCACTGTTACCATAATTTTAAAAAATGTGACAGAAAACATTCAGGCAATTACCGTCCAATTAGTCTCACCTCAGTTATTGGCAAATTGATGGAAAATTTGCTCACGGATAAAATGAAAACTCCTAGAAACAATTCCGTTGATAGCTGACTCTCAACATGGTTTTAGACGAAATCGTTGTTTGTCCTACGAACCTGAGTTTTTTTAGGGTAAATATTTGAGTTTCACGGCCCGAAATCTCCGATGGACATCATTTACCTTGACTTGCATGAGGCAATTGATAAAGTCCCTCCCACGCTTGGTTAGTACATTTCAGAGCATCGGTATCCGAAGTGAGTTAAATAACTGGATAAAATGCTGGCTCACAGACAGACAGCGGCGATTCGTACCTAACGGAGCATCCTCTAATTGGGGTTTTGTTACAGGAGGCGCGTCTGAAGAATCCGTGTCAAGTCCAGTTCTCTTCATAATATCCGTAAACGATCTCGATAGCAACGAACTCTCGAACATTAGCAAGTTTGCATGCGATAATAAGCTGGGATGAAAATGCAAACCTAGTGTGAGTGTGATCAGATCCAATTAGACTTGAACAAATTGGTTGATTGGATAGAAAAGGGTCAAATGAAGTACAATGTAGTTGCGCACATCAGTCTTCATAACTTTCGGCCAATTTATTCAATGTCTGGAAAGAAATTATTCATGTCAGCGAAGAGAGATATCTAAGTTTCATTATTTGTAACGACTTTAAACAACAGCGAGCAATGTACGTTGCTGAAAAAAAAACGAGTTCAACCTTTATGCGCTAAAGAAACGCGGAGTCAGAGGTGACATGATCGAAGCGTATAGGATAATGAATAGTAAGGAAAACGTCGAACGAGTGAGCCTTTTTACTCTAGATGCGAACAGGAATAATGGATTGGAAATCGTTGACAAGCGTATCACATTTGATACCACATGCAAATTTTTCTCGTTTAACGCGCTCGAGCGATGGAACAAACTTTCTGCGAATGTTGTAAACAGCAATACAATCGAAACGTTCAAGTCACGGCGTGACAAATTTTACCAAAATCGCCTATGAACAGAGCATTCGTGAAAAACTGTCGGGCATTGACACCCATACGGTTACATTAGTGCCCGGCATTGACACTAACACGGTAAAAGAGGGGCCGGCATTGGTACCTGCTCGTTTCAAAACGATGTCCAGCAATGAAACCGGTCAGCATTGCTTTTACGTAGAATAAAACTGTGACAATCTGAGATCAACACCCTTGGTCGGTCGCTTTCTCTTCTAGTGCTGACTTGAGTTGTTTCGAGTATCATAGTTAAATGCCATTTCCTTTTACAACTTTCCCTTTCATGATCTATTAAAACAGAAAATACAGTCACACGACGCTATCTTCGACGTTATAATTCAGAACAAATCTTTTTACAATCGAAAGGTAATCCAGTTTTGGCCAAAAAGCCTGAAAAAACTTATAAACCTCCATTGCAGATCCTGTTCCAGAACGGTGGTCGGTTCTGCTGGGAGTACTAACAGTCTTCTTTCCTGCAGCACATTATTGCAGAGAGCATAGCGACTTGGAGATTATTAAGCCTTCCTCGATTAGATGTTCGAGGGAGGCTTAATAACATGGAGATGACCGCTGTTGAGATAGCAGGATACTCCTGCAAGAGGGCTCAGTGTTATGCCAATTTCAAAATTGAAATACTTCGTGCCTCTTATGTGTTAATTCTGCGTTCATTTTGAAAACCTAACTACATATAACGTAATAATATTCTGGTTAAAATTAAGAGCTGACATTTGTAACTCCTTTCTTTAGGGCGCCTTGAAGACATCTACCCCTGAAATGCAAAATGATCAACATAGAACAACACGTGTCCAGAAGACGTACTCTTCTGAAGACAAAAGGGAGAACAACTCCCAGGCAACTGGGCGTTGAGCTTTCTCATACCTTGTGCTCATAAAAATTTCATAACATCTATGCCAATTTTGACGTACACTATAGATCAGCCAAGAGCAGGTCTATATTCAGAAGGCGTCTCTCCGACGTCTCCCCTTGAAGTGCGACATCCTTAAGGGATCACTAGCGTACATAAGACTCATCCTTCTGAGCACATGGGGAGGGCTACTACCCGGCAACTGTGCGTGGTGCACCTCCTTCTGCGCACATGTTTTTTTCAAAATTTAATTTCCGTCTGCTCCTTTCTAGTGAACTCAATAACGAGTTAGAGTTCCTGTGAGCTCAACCTCTGGGCAATCCAATAAGCATGCCCTTCGGGAAATGTACGAGTCCGCTGAGCGTGTGGGCGTATCCGCCTCTGCTTGGTTGTCTCAGATAAGACCGCCTGCAACCTTAATGTTTCTCCAACCATCTTCACTCGCCCTGATCCTGAAAATGCCCACTTTACACTCGATCGTTTTTTTCTCCGAGTAGGAAATGCCCTGGGTAGGATTGGGGTGGTAGCCAGGAGAGTGCCTACTGACTAGCATCCCACTTCCACCCGGGGCATTTCAGACTCAGAGAAAAAACGATTGAGTGTCAGATTGGCATTTTCAGATGTGGGCCTTCTCTTTCTCAATCCTTACAGTTTCATTTTCCTGCGATCCCTACAATTTCCACTAAAGCTTCGGCGACAATGCCCCAGACTTCTTTCAAGGAAACCACTGGACATGTGCCCTTGAGCTCGTTGTTTTTCCCCTAATGTAATATAATCTCATCAAATCAAATCAATTTTTAGGGATTTTATTAGGCCTCTCGGTACGACTACCAGTACTATCATGATGTACAGGGGGAGAGTGAGTTGCGGTAACTCACATCCACCTCTAATTCCAAGTTAGGGCACCCGGTAGTGGGTGTGAGCATATCGCGGAAACTCGCGAACACCCCAAAGCCACTATCAGGGCCACCAACTCCCGCCAGTATGAGAGGCCATCTGCTGACCATAAACTATAAACTGGGAAAAGCAGCTGCAGGGACTAATATATCCGGGCATCGCAAACGCACCAACGGAGAGCCTGCTGCTCAAACTCGACGAGGCGGTGTAGACTCAGAATGAAAATATTATGCCGGCGACTCGCATCCACTTGTTCTTCTGAACCATTGGAGCAGGGTCGCTACCCTGTTAACTGGGTGTGACGCTCCTCAACTCTCGCTCATATTGTATAATTCCCACAATCCATACGCTCCTTTCGATAATGACCTAATAACTAATTGGAGGCACCGTGACCACCAACCTCTGGGGCTAGCCCGCGTCCATGCTTGATAGTCTGAGATGCAATCACCAGAAACTTCACTCGCCCGTTCCTGAAATTGTCAACGTAACTTGATCGAAATTCGTTACCTATCCCCTACCCTTTTTTCAAGGAAACGATTTGACATAAGCAAGTGTGCTCGTTAGGTTTCCTTAATTTATTAAATATATTACAAAATAATTGGTAGCGTCAACAACGGTGTGGCACCGGCAACAGTGTGATAACATCGCCAGTGCGTTGACCGGTAAGTGTGGTGACATTATCTGAGACATTGTGAGCAGTATATATGACCCCTAAACGGCCATCGAGGGAGTTTCATTGGCGGGCGTACGGACGGGCGACCTTGGGGTGACCATGTTACCGGAGTCAAAGGCGGAAGATGGGCGGCGCGGAGAATAGCGGAAGGTGAGCGACACGAAGGAACGGAGGTGACGCATTCGGATTATTCGATAGTTATTAGGTTATATATATAGTTATTGCATTTCAATGCTAGGCATACTGTATTGCAATTCCATTGCATGTCATGTTGCATATATGCATTTCCAATGCTGCTCCTCTGAATGTTAGGGGGGTTATGACAACATACATTTATGAAATAATTTATATTGACAATAAACCTAACAGTTACATAATAATTTACATGCAGTATTAAAGGTTAAGACTACACAGTTCCCGATTTCCGGGCACGTTCATGTTGAATTTTCCAACCTTGGTATCGTTTCTACGTCGTTCGCTGTTGAAGAACCGGTCGATTATTATTTTTGACTGGTATATTTTGACATAGATAATAGGTAAAGTAGATGCAGTAAGCTTTTCAAACCAAAAATTGATCAGTTGGATCGGTTTCTGTAGTACAAGTTGTATTTTAGCATGAGTATTATAATACGATGCAAACGAATAGAAAAAATAGTGGTTGTTATCGTTTTTGAATATTAGGATCCAATGACCCATTTTATTAGGATCGTTTTCGCTGTTAACAATCATCGAGCCATTCATTTAATGCATGGGCGTTCTGTATTCAGAAAAAAAACTATATAGGCACGTTTCATAATTGGATCGCTCTTGGATATGGGGTCAATTGGATTCTTATCCATGATTACCGTTGATAGTTGGGGAATACCCTTCTTGCCGAATTTATTTGGATGACACCGAGTGTATAACCTACCAGGAACAAGATCTTATTCTTAGTGGGTGGATTTTTACAATTCACTGTTATACGTATGTTTGCTCGTTTTTCTAGTTTAATGACATCTTCAGAGTCGGTTGGCCTTGTATCTATAACAAATATAGTTCTTCCTGCAGGGAAATTTTGTCTTGTGATGAGATGAGAGCTATTGCGCGTCCCTAGAGCCGAAAGAGTTTGATGGTATGCTTGGGCGCACTCTCTGGGAAATAATGATCTGATGTTGGTAACGCAGTTTCCGTTTACATCTACAATAACGTTTGTGATGTCATTATGCTGAAAGTAATTTGCTCCGTTATGTGCCACTTGATCAATGAGAAACAGGGCTAATTTATGTGAAACAACCCCGTTGAAGGGGGAATCAACGAAGATGGAGTTTTGACTGGTAGGAAACACGATTGTTTTGACAATAGGTCAATCGAACATGCATTCAATCATGTCATTGTTTTTTTTAGCGTTTTATTCAGAGCAAGCAAAGCTGTAGGGTATGGTACAACCTTTCTACACTATAATTTGCATGAGTCAACTAAATAATTGTATTGTTCATTGTCATGTGTTAGAAGAGCACTACTAGCTTTTGCCAGCTTCAAACGTATATTTATGCTGACATTATCCAATAGATAACTATTGATACTGGATACATCAAAGTTTAGTGGTTCCATCATATGTATACCATGACGTACACTTTCTTGAATCCAGGTCTCTTTTTCGTTTTGTTTCGCAAAATTCGCTGCGACGATGGTATCCGGAATGATTGTTAGCAGGGAGTTATACATCATATTCAACCCTTTATTATTTAGATCGGAGCTCTTCATGGATGTATAGGCCTTGAGATTATTTAGTAGTCCTGTATAACTGTTTCCTTCACACTGAACACTTTTTAGAAATAGAAAGTGACTTTGAAATATGCGATGAAAGAATCCGTCAACGAGTGTAACATTTGCAGTGGCGGCCAAAGCGCTTCCATTTGCATTTCTAACAAGGATTTTCACTTCTGCAATTAACAAGCTCAAGTCGAGAATTCCATTATCCAATCCTCAAGAATGAAATTCTATAAAGGAATCGGCAATTCTACCAGCAAATTTCGATTTGATACTTGATTCAAAAAATATTTCTTGTTGATGGAGGGAAATATATCAATCACTCCCATTTCCTAGTTTTCCGTAAGGGCTTCTAGCCCTGTCATGTTGAGAGATGATCCACCAAGCATGTTGTCGGTATAAAACCTTAACCGAAACTAAAGTTGTTGGTACATGAACAGTGTAATTATTAGTAATTAAATAATGGACGGCACGACTACACCTTTTTTCCATGGTTGTTCTTTGACTTATGTTTTTTCGTTACTTTTCCTGTGATTCTACCTCCTATCATGGCTTTCTTTACAACATTCTTGAGTAAGCAATCCCATATTCTTTTATTGATTTCCGCATATCTTTCTGCTCCGAGTAATCGTGTTCCATGTTTCGAGCCATATCGGTAGCTGCAGGCAGTAAAGTATTTCGTAGAAAAGGCAATGTGCGTCTTACAAGACTGGCTATGGTGGAAAAGAATCCGCTACTCCTCAGGTGCGATATCGGACTTGTAAATCTGTCGATATCATGTGAACTTCCACCGCGTATTTTGTCTCGTTTCGCGAATAAAACTTTGTATTGTTTGTACGACGGATATGCATAAACCACCCTCATGATTACCAGATGCCAAATGACTTTTTTTATATCCAGCGTTATATTTTGATGGATCTAGCTTCTTTTAAAATGCAACACGCATAGGTTCGATCCACCATCCTTGAACAGGATGATGCCGCCAACACCATCTCGTAGATTAATAGAAATGGAATCGATATGACTACGCTGTGATTTTTATATTTGTCATGAGCGTGCGTAAATGAACAAGATTCATCAATTGAAATAACATCATGAATATTGATTTGCTTGTCACCCATATAACTGCGTGAAATTATATCAGAGTAAACGTTTATGAAGCGTACATTAGCATTCATTAAGGGCATTTTTTCGCTTACGGCACCTTCATCGACATTATAGTTACACATCGCCCACCTTTTAAATCAGCCGGTCTATCTACGACAAAGTACCAATTCACATTAGTTTCAGTAGATTTATAATACGACATGTTTTGAAGAATAAAGTCATTGAACTTTATGCATTGTGTGACAATATCATATTCAAACAATTTTCCTTTATCTCTAACGATTCGTTTCCCTAACAGACTTTTTCTAATATTGATTTCTAGCTCGGAGATGTATTCTTCCAATGTATTGCCTGAGATATTTTCCCTAAGAACAAAAAATAGCTGTTTTGTGCCCGATTCGTTCATTTTTATTATTCAAATAGTGCACGTATAATACAATGTTGTGCTGTATATCATGTTTTTCTTATCTTGAACCAGTCATTACAGAATACTTTTAAAAGTCCTACGCTCCACTCTCCCTGTAGCTGTATTCCTGGATAAATATTGTTAGTAAAACTTGAAGACGTGTTGTTTTGGTACAATTGGGTACTGCCTAGCGATGAAACATAGACAGGAAAGTCCTCCGGTTCCTGCATCCTGCACTGCGTCCTACGTCATACCGACAACAAACCGCTTGTAGACAACAATATATACTCTAACTAGTCGAACAATCAAACATGTTCAAGTATATTTATATATTTATTTACATATATACAACATCTTAGGTAAACTTAGAGAATAAATCCTGAAGACGTGGGTGGGCTTTAATTGTGACCACACTCGCCAAAGATGGCCTCACTCGGATTACGCCTCTTCCATGTTAAATCCATGTTGACATCAGTATCATCATCACCCAAGAAACATCGTTACCTCGTTTTAGTGAAGGTAGGTTCAACTGCAACGGATTTTTTGGGAATGTCTGGATGTCCATAGGCATGAGTGTTGCAGGGGTCTAGATAGTAGCGTTAGTTTTCAAATTTACTGAGGCAGTTTTTATTAGTGCGTACAGTTTGAAGCTGGCATGCTTGTGCGTGAATGTTGTGTATGGTCTCAGAGTGTGTGTATGTTTTCTGGTTATGGATGTCTGTATTGTTCATGTTTGATTTTGCCTTGTGTCTGGTAATTGACAACCTTAGCAGCTGATTTTGTGGCGTCTGACCCGAGCAACATACTGTAACACTTTGACTGCAAGCAAACGATTTCACTTGGGTAGCCATCAGCTGTTTCGCTTTACAGTAGTCCCAGCTATCCTTTCTTTTTGGATTCATCGTACAATGCATGATTTTCGGGAAGTTTGAGAAGTCCATGTATTCAGCCAGAGTAGCTTGCCGCATTTCCGCCTCAATGTCGGCCCCGCCTTTGAACTGGAGCAGCAACGAGTCTGTGTCTGAGTAGATGAGCGAGACGTTGTCACCGTAGCGTGGTATCAGTGCATCTTAAAATAAGTTGTAGACTTTTGCTTTAGCTTTTTCAAGCACGTAGAATCCAACTTGGAGAGGGGGTACCATTCGGACATTTTTTTTGCTTGAGGATCATGATGACTGTTTCGGGACCGATGGCGTAGCAGTTTTTCAGGAGGGGGTTGGCAGCATGTTTTCGGAACTCGTTGGGGGTGCACACGAACTTTGCCTCTAGACTTTTGTTGAGCGGATTGAACAAAAGCTAACTTAGATACTATTTGATAATAGCTTATTTAGGAACTTTTCAAAGGAGTTCGTAGACTCCTGCCGTTTTTGGATATTTTTCATGATGAACGACTTGAAGACAGGTTCCGGTTATACGCGAAAAAATCGATGAACCTTAGCGACTTCCAGTCCTCGCCTGAGGAGCACTTGAAGATGTTCTAGGGCAATGAGGTAGTCAGTTTGAGGTAGATGACTAGCAGCCAGCTTACAATCTGCTTGTTTTCGGGTTTTGAGATGTTCCGAGCCAGACAAGAAATTTAATGTGAAGGGCGAAACATCGTCCAAGGTATCTTCTTTGCGGTGAAGCAGGAGGGGCAGCTTGTCTGTTTTTCGTGGAACTTCATTGCTGACTTGGGCATCGATACCGACAATGTACGTATACTCGCCAGAACAGTCCGCGTTTACAAAGTCGAACGCTTGAATTTCTTTGGATGTGAGCTCGAGGGTTTCACCAATGATGAGGGGCTCACTCACGCATCCACCATAAGGACTGTTAAAGTCCCCAATTGCTGCTGAAGACACAGGTAGCTTAAGGTCATAGTCTTTGCATCGGGGATTTTTCATCTTGGTAAGACCTTTCATCAACGTCACGAATCCGCCTCGTGTATTTTTGACAATCAAGTTCAGGAGATCAACATCTTTGACCAACTTCAGTTTCAATTGCCTCCGTAGAGAGCGACTTGCATTGCTAATTCAGGGGCGCTTAGGAAATGCACAGGATCCAGGGTGTAGTCGCGTGTCATGGTCTCCCTAAACTTTTGGAATACTTTGGCTAGAAGCAGCGTGTCGATGAACAGGTATATGATCATGTAATCACGCAAAGTCTTGCAGTTGGCTGCCTGCCACATTTCAACTACTGAAAAAGGCTTGTTGTGATGGGATGTCTCTTTGATCCAGCACAGAATCCAATTTGATGGCTTAGTAGCAGAAATGTCCTTTTCGAGTGGCAAGGTCTAGAACCTTGTCACAGTAGCTGAGACTTGTGAGATGGGATTTGAGGAGCGGTATATCATGACCACTATCTCTAAGATTTTTGGCAAGACTGTCTAAACTTCAGTTGAGGAATGAGAACGAGTCGATGAACTTGACACCGTACTTTCTCGGGGCATCGTTCAAGGAGACAGAGATGCTGAACATCTTGTCAGACTGCTTTGGTAAGACACGGATATTCGAGAAGGTCGCTCCGCCCAATTCCCGCAATATGAAGCGCATGTCATATGCCGATGCGTTGTGAGCAATACATGGCATGAACCTGAGTTTCTCACTTGATATCACTTCTTCATTGGGTCCGAAAACTCCCTCCACGTAATGATTATGGTGACGAACTCGTCATATGCCTTTTTCTCTAAAAGCGTCGCCGCAGCACTCACATGTTTTGCTTTCGCAATATTTTTTCATGTTTTATTTTGTGAGAACGGGGATGGTAAGGATGACATGTAATCATTTTAATCCAGCAACATATTCTTGACAGGATAAGTCTCCATCTTCTCAGGGGGAACCGAAGTCGAATCGACTGCTTTATGCCTAACAATTTTCCCGTTTTTTTTCCACTAGAGTATAACTGTACAAGCACCACTTGTGTATATTGACTACATGTTTACCCTCGGCTTGGCTCCAGCACAGATTCAGTCATAATAACAAACAACGGGGGGTTTCATTGTTACATGCATGGCTGAGAATTGGTACATTTCGCCTTCTTCAGGCAATACTGATGTTCTGCGTGCCTGCACTGGACGAACACAATTCTACGTGTCCAGCTTTTTTGCCTACGTTCATCCCCTGCATACAGAAGGGACAATAAAAATTGTCTCCATATCTCTTATCTCTAAATGTACGCATAAATGTAGTGAAACACGGTAGGGGTGCGACATGATCAGCATCTACGATTTGCACAAGGTTGATTGTGCTCTCTCATTGGCCTTTAAACTGCCTCTGTATACACTGACCAGGCTATAACCTTCCTTCTCTTCTGTGAGCTGATACACTCTAATGGTAATTTCACTATCTCTTTCTATATTAGGTCAGTCTTCTAAAGCAAAAGGTTTGTTCAATAAAAGTTTTGGAAAATTAAAGTAAGTATCTTTGACAGACATGTGCCGCTACTTGTTGCCAGTATGAACAATCGCTGCTAATACTATCTATCGGGGACGGCTTGTTCATGAGTTCACAGATCAGGAATCGTCGCCGGGGCTTACCGAGCTTGACAGATTCTGACTACTTATATAAGTGATCCGTTTGAGTTTGCTCAAATCCAAGGTTATATTACTTTTACTTTCCGTATTGACCAACGCTAAGTCCTTCTGTGTGTTGGAGGTATAGACAAAGTCCCTTGCCTTTTTTCACTTATATTTCAAAACAGCATGTAAATATATATATGTAAGCTACGAGCCATTCGACATGGCTCTCGACTACTACTCACCCGCTGGTCTATGCTAATACATCATTAAACTATTACATAAGATATAACATCAAGTCGGTCGGGTTTATAAGGCTATCCTAACCGCTACAGGTTTTACTATGAGTCCCCCACTTCGCTCACCGGGCGTATTTTTAGGTGAAAAGTAGAGACTGTAGGACGATCTCCTTCCTTGGCTCGATCCTCGTCCCTTGGTTCGAGGGAAGCTGGAGTTCCCCTGCTGGGATAACACCTCCCCTGATTCGTCCTCGGGTATCTATTACTTTTGTGTTCTCCAATCGATGATTGTTTGAAGTTCGCAGATGGTATTCTCACTATCTTTCGCAGAGCTCGGTTTATTGTAGATACGCGGTGGATACTCTCATTCTTGTGAAGTAATTCGGATCGACGGTCTTGGTGTGAACTATTCTATCTCGGAGAATACTTTTCTTTAACTGTTCAATCTGGTTGACGTAATCTTATGTCAGGTTCGGCGTGAAGTTTAGAGTTAAGTTCGAGGCAGGCAGATGGGCTATGATGACGATGACGTATGTCTAGTAGTAGTTGCTCACATTACGGGAGCGTGTCTAATCCTAATCCTCTCATCGTGCTCCTAGTCCTATGTATGTGTTTCGTTGCGTGACGTAGGCGCCCACTACTTGCTCTGGGGAAAAACGACTCATTCCTAACAACATCGCAGTTAACAGGGTCACGAAGGAACACAAAATGGGGCAACGTAACGGCATGGGCCCAACTTCTTATTAGCTAATTGCAACATAAGGATTAGTGAAACGCAAACAAACCTACATTCAATCATAACCTATGGTTCAACACCTAACGCATCGGCAGCTGAGGGCACTCAGGGCACCTCCCTGCTCCTACGCTATCTTTTGTCAGTTGACGTCATCTCGGGCTTTCCTTAACAGCAACAAGTTGTTTAGAAGCTCGCGTGCAGCGGATGTGACATCCTCTCCAGGGTCACTTCACTGCAGCTGACTGCTCCTCAAACTCTCCGAGTTCAAACCACATACATTTACAGATACAAGTACAACAAATACATATCGTCTAATACATAACATAATACCATGATTGGTATAATCTAAAGTCACACTATAAGAATAGTAGTGTAATATATGACATTTCATCCAGCACAGCTACAGACAGAGATGGATCACACGATTGTTTTCTTTTCCGTGTGGGATTTGTTTTCTGCTTCAAGTGGAAGTGGGCAATCATGCTAGTGAGTACACAATTATTTTTTCTCGATTTTATATTGACTATATGGTGCCGGCCTCGACAACTTTGGGGCCAAGGACCATAATCGCCCAATATTTTTCTTCCTCCAACCCCTGTCTTGTAAAATTTGAGCTCAACACTGGTTACAGTATTATTGCTCCAGCCACTACCTTCTAGCTTCTGTATTTCAAATCAGACCCTCAATCAACTCACTTAAGAGCGCAGTTTATGTCAGCTGGATCACTTTTGTGTTAATCACCTATTTCTTGTCATCTATAGATGCATCTTCAACTTGATAACCTATTTTAACCTTCACGGTGCATTAGAGTCTTTGAATGGTTCCTAATTTAGATTCAGAGTGCTCCACTAATCCCTTTCATCCCAATGTTATCGTAGACGATATGTTGACATGTTCAGTGTATGGTTTAAATGTCGATATGACAAAGTTATTCACCAAAAAACCTTCAGAGGTAGGTTAGTGAAACATAGCCTCACGCAAAGGATTCGATCCATCAGTAGCGACGAACTGTTCCGAAGACGGCGCCAATGACCAACTATCAGTAGCGACGAGCTGTCCAGCAGGAGACGGAGCCGAACCATCAGTAGCAAAGAATTGTCCAACAGGAGGCAGCGCCAACGCGCCGTAGACTGAGCGACGAGTGGATCCAGAGCTGAACCATCAGTAGACTGGGTTACGAACAGTCCAACAGGAGACAGCACCATGGGTGCATCCAACGCAGCAGTAGGCGAAACTCCGCGTTGTTCCAAAGACGGAAAGGGGCCACCACCACCACCGGGTTACGGGCTTGCGCTAGGGCTTGCGGACATTGCGAGGCATGCGCTAGGGCTTACGGACATTGCGAGGCTTGCTCCAGGGCATGCGATGGGTGGACAAGCATCATTTTGGGATGGGGCACTCCCTACATCCTCCAGCAATGGTATTTAATCCATCCTACAGGAATAAACAAAGGGATATCTATACTAAAACAAAAGCAAAAAATAGACTAGCAAAGTTACAGAAAGATATCTCTACAATAAAAAAATATAGTGGTTAGAATTACTTAAATTTCGAGGAAGGTGTGTCGTCGACGAGATCAAGAGCACAAAAAAGTCTGAGCTGCAGCACTGGCCCTTTTATACATTAGTATACGATAACAAATCAATACGAAAACGATATACGTGTTGTAACCTATTTGCCTGCGTGCAGCGATGGAGTGCCGCTGATGCCGCTGAGGCGGTGGACACAGACATCATCAGTTTCTCGTAGAGTAAACATCCTCATGATTGATCAACAACACCAAAAAATAGAGCTGATAAAAGTAGGAAATCTTGCAGTCATCTATTTGTGTCAACGACTCTACCAACATTTAAAGTTATGTTGAATATTTTGAAGATGAAGGAATAAATGACTGTTATAATTAGACAGGATTTGTCGAGTGTGGAACTGGAGTGTAACTCTGAAGAAATAACGCTTGTGTTCTTGAACAGTTAATCAAAACTGCACAAATCTAGAATTGTCCAAGTCCTGACTGTAAAGTTAGCTTCCTCAGTCAAAGGATATTATGCTGGAGCGTAGTACATTTCACTTACTTGAGCTAATCTCGGAAGACAAGACCCTAACGATGGGTATAACAGACAGATCATTCGCCTTCTCGATCTATGGTGAAGATGTTCTTGAAGGAAGTTGTAATAATTTATTAAATAAAAACTCATAAAAATATTTTGTATACACTAACCTTTGTAATGCATCAAGCTCGCTTCTGAAAAAGTCTCCTGATGGATAATAAGCTCGAGTCTGTTGCGGGTATGCTTGTGTCTGCATTGGTGCTCTTGCCACGGTTGTCGAGGTTGCCATGCATGTGTCTGCATCGGGGGTCTCTGCAACGGTTGTCGAGGTTGTCACGCTTGAGGATGCGGCCAGTGAGGTATGACGCTGGTAGTTTGGGCGAAGACTGGTCAACGGAAAGCCCTGATACGGATGTTTTGCTGGAGGGTACTGATTTTGCTCTAACATGGAATAGTTTGCTTACAGTGTCCAAAAATATATCGACATTTTTCGTTTAACATACCTTATCATCCCTGAAGTACCGGATTGATCTGGTCCACGCCCGATCGAGTTATTATCATGATCTGTTCAGAAAGAAATGATGATAGGTCAAATCAATTGCTTCAAAAAAACATACCGAAGCCACACTGGTTGATGTCAAAGATATTGGCATGATCGATCTAACTTTAGAAATATAAACAGCCTACGCTGATAATTACCTGGTGTTGCCGAACGGGTCCCTGACTTCAGCATATCCTTGATGGAATACATCTGCAAAAAGAGAGTGAAAAAATCTATATACTGTAAATTATGGTTAATTGAAAATAGTGAATTGGGTGTCACCTGTTAGGGGAGATGGAGACTGTTTGGTTTGCGGACGTCAACCTCTTCGCCAAACCCACACGATCATTTGTGAGCGGATTCCCATCCAGTGGGAAGAGTGTCCTTGTGGGAAAAATCATTAGTAAATACATTGTTAGTTTCGATGAGATTGTCGTTTCAGGGTCGAAGCACTTTCCTGTAAGGAAACATGAAAAAAATTAAAATACACACAACACAAGTCGCATTAGACTCATTAGCAAAGAAAACATCCTGTAAACTACTTGTTGTGTATGATGATTTCATGTTGGAATCAGTCTCTACGCATTATTGCATCTGTTTTTTGTCGGGGTAGACACGCAAATACCAGTGCGATATATTTCAACCAATCACTCTTTCACTCAAATCCATTCTACTGCACAATATCTTTGAATACCACACACTTTCTTATCCTTCGCATTCGCGATATCAGTCAATTACGTTATTTTGGCTAAACATTTCTTGCACAAGACAAGATTGAACCGTTCATCTCCATATACAAGATACATGTAGAACACAAAACCATGTGGGTACATCTTGGTTGATTTCACACACCCAAGTACTTCGAAACTCTTGATTAGAGCACAAGTTGCAGGATACAAATTTGAACAAGTGTTGCTTCTATAAAATATAATGTATGCCAGATTTGAGATAAGTAGTGAACTGAAATGAAGTGTCTTCTACAATCCGGAGGCTGTTGGGTCATACTCTAGCGCGAAGGCCCTACATCAAAGCTATGCGAAAATTTATCCGTCTACAACATGACGCGATGTTGAATTTTTCTTACAAGGATCAGAAACTTTTACACGATTTAAATAAGCTCCCTTGAAATTTAGCAGGCGCATGTTCACAGCTGCCCGTCCTGAATCGATTCTCTGTGCGGATGTTGCCTTTATGAAAGATTATGCAGATAAAAAGGACGGAAATATATATATATATATATATATATATATATATTGATTGTCATTGATATATACAGCAAGAATTTCTGTGTACAACATCCCTTGAAAGCTATTACATTTAAAATAGGATTGCAGCATTTGATAATATATTCAACGAACTAGTTTGGTGAACAGGTTGAATCTGTTTATATCAGGGCAGTGAATTTACAAATAGAAACTTTGAAGCTTATATGACTGGCAAAAATCTATCTATTTATGACACATACAACAAGGTCATTAAAGCGTCCCCAGCAGAGCGTGTCATACGTACTTTAAAACTCAAGTTGGGAAAATATACGCATGCTAAGAAGACTGAACGCTATATAGATGACTTGCAAGCAATCGTGACCACCTACAATATGACACCACATTCATTATCAATGGGACGGGTCCCCTTTGACGTTTATTTGTTGAACGACATGAAACAAAGTCAGGGTCTGTTGTCCGAAATCTATAAAATACGACGTAAAAGAATTAAAGTGCACAGTACACAACTAAGGTGGGAGCGTACGTACGTTTACAGTGCAGTTATCCCAGTCTCAAGACATTAAGGCGAGGATACGAACCAAAGTTCACGAAGGAAGTGTTTCGTATTTCACGTGTTAATCAAAAACATTACCCTCCGACCTATGAAATAACACCACTCGATACTGATGAGCCCATCAAAGGTTTTGCCTACAGGCAGGAACTAGTTCAATGTGACAGACCTTATATTTATTCAATTAAGGTATTGAAGACCCGAATTATACAAGGAAGAAAGCAACTCACGTGATATATACGGATTATCCAGACAGCAAACCTACGTAGATTAATAAAGAAAACGATGTGTCGTGATGTGTGATAAACTTACTTTGGAACGTTAATTGAATTTTTATAATAAATTAAATCAACGAAAATCATCCGAACGTAGTCAACTCATCAAACTATAAAGTGATAAAGAAGTTAAAATCATCTGCGAAATATTTACAAATAAACAGAGTGAAAGATTGGTCTGTGACAAGCTAACCAAGTCAAGGGTGAATAAATTCAACTCTCTAATAAAACAATTAGGCAGTAAATCTCCGGGATCAAAAGGAAAACATTATCAACCGTGCGAGCATGGCTTCTGTTAAATTTACTATTACCCACTGCAGTGAGTTTCTTTACAAAAATAATCCATGGATGAATCGGTATACTACTTAGTTCCAAAATTTAGGATATATAAGATTACAACAAATCATATTGGTGGCAGCGCTACACCCGTATCTGTCACAAAATGGCCAGAAATAGCAAAACATAGCAGTACGTATCACAGTCAAAGATTGAATGTGCGTGGGGACGATATGCTAGATTTAAACGCTTCGCCTGAAATATCACTAAAATTATTTAAATTTAGTTACGCCCTTTATCGCTCTAGCATTACTTCAGAGCCCACACCGGAACCAATCAAACAAAATGATACAAATAATAGCGATATTGCCGCCCTATACACGGCCTCATTGCCACCCGCTGCTAAGCCACTCTCCAGCGGTTTGCTTCATTACCTATGATTCAACACAGCATTATAATTGGAATCGAACGGGTTTGTTAGTCATCCCGATGTCAAAAACCGTATTCACGTACCTGATCCCCTAAAGGTTTATTGTTAAATAAGACATCTGTTAGCCCAGATGTCAATGCTATCATTCAAACGTTCCTGGATAAAGTGAATAAAGCATTTTTACATAAATAGACTATTGAAAATTCAAGAGAAAGACACATTATAAACAACACACGGCTTCGTAACACCGACATAACAAAGCAGCACTGTATAAATCACAGATTAACATAACCTAACACGCAACAACCAGAATAAACATGTATGAAACTCGAACCAGTTGGGGGAGGTAGTGGTTCTTTCTGACCAAGAGATAAGGCCATAGGGGCACACCGCTACACTGATAGGGACCATGACTGGCAAATAACATATGAAAACATGAAATAAATATGACCCTCTAGCGTGGGAACACTCAAAAAATAAACTCTACGGAACCTTATAATCATCTACAATACTACGCATCATAATAATGAGACAACAAT
>SDVV010007152.1:0-13691 GCA_016164225.1 Gammarus roeselii
CTAGCGTCGTATGCGCGCTAGCGTCGTATGCGCGCTAGCGTCGTATGCGCGCTAGCGTCGTATGCGCGCTAGCGTCGTATGCGCGCTAGCGTCGTATGCGCGCTAGCGTCGTATGCGCGCTAGCGTCGTATGCGCGCTAGCGTCGTATGCGCGCTAGCGCAAAGTTACTTCCTTAGCGGGATTGAGTTGAATGGAAAGTTACGCTAGTTTGTAGCTGCTCCCTTTTGATTTTTAATGATGTGGAAGTGATAGCGAGATTCTGGGCAAGAGGCATGTACCAGACATGACCGGCCAAAATCAGAAGATGAAGGAGAAATTCTAGAAATTTCAGTAAATGAAATGTTGCTGAAGTCATAGCACGATTCTAAGCTGTAGGATGTAAAGTGTCACTACTGATCACCCCATAGTCATTATGAGCAGGAACCACCTACCATACACCAGTCAGAGTTGAGTGCAATGGTACTACCTACTTCAAGTTCCCTATGATATTATTACAGTGAACCGGTTTCAGTTGACAATACTGAAAATTGGAATACCAATACCACCTTTGCATACTGCTGAAGACAGACAGATAACATAAGCACTGCTGAAATAAAAGAGTAATGAACTAGAGCAGCATCCTAACAGTGCGGCATCCTAACAGAGGCATCGTAACAGTGAGGAAATCAGTTTTCCTCTGTGTTACTGCATGTCTTGTTCAACTTCCAATTCAAGATTCAAATAAAATCCCAAATAGAATTTGACATCTGCTATGGTTTAGTGAAGAAAGACAGCAACAGGAAGCCACTGATTTAATATCTTCATTTAATACATCTTTCCTAGCTATAATGTATTCGACTGAACTATTCCAGCTGAATTATCTCTAACTTGAAGCCACGACGTTATGATTGCTCAATATTTCAGTTCAAGGAGTTCTTTATCAAGTCAATATCTAACAGATATGTTGGTCTACACTAAGATATACATACATAACAATTACATTTATAAGTTTGAACGGAATTGGTTTTATATCAAGCGGTATGTAAAAGTTTAATAGCTACATAGTAAGTGAAGTTAATGTCATTACCCCGAGGTAATAAATGCATGGAATATTTTGTTTCAATGTGTTTAAGAGGTTTGCAATGGTAGTTAAATGATCATTGCAAATTTCGTAACAGCTGATATATCCTATTTCGAACTCAAAAACTTTCAACACATGAATTTTTATTCAAGATATCAAAGATCCATCTAGCTGTAACTTTTGAGCAACAGCATTGAGATACCATTCAAGTGTTCTTCCCAACATCTTCAAGTGGGCCAATTTTCAATTCAATCGGAGATGAGGACGGAATTTGCTTGGCTGGACTGACATGGAATTTGAGAGCGGTCCCAAGAGCGTCAGCAGAGTTTGAGTGATTCGTCTCTGGTGATGGTGGGACTGAGCAAGGGTAGTGCCGTGTCCTGTTGGTGGCTCAATGTATACGTAGATGGTGTGTTAATTTAGGTGGATGCGAGTGTATTAAGTCAGAATTTGGATCAAACGGGTGGAATTGACTGTTGAATGGATACTACTCAGATGGCAGATTGAAAAGTGAATTTCTAAGGCTAGTGGCCGAGTTAATTAGGGTGAGTGATGAAAGATGAACCCTGGGAGTCCATGTGAATAGAACTAAAGTAATGAGATGTTCTAGGAGAATGATGAAGCTAACAAAATTAGCATCCGCCTGAATAGCCTCACTGGAGGCCATGAAAACAGAGGTGAGAAGAAGAATGCAGTAAGTGTGTGAGGTGATGGAAGCACTAAAGCACTAAAAAAGTGCAGGATTTTGGGTGGGGAATCGATGAGGGTTTTATGTACCAACTGTGCTGTATGAGACTGTGACGTGTGGTCAATAGGAGTTAAGAGACAAGGTTTGTTGAAATCGAGATGAAATGTTTGAAACGCATGTCAATTGCGTTGCGGATCAGTGGAATTAGGAATGCTAATAGGCGAATCAGAATAGAGCTGGACAGATTAAATTTGAGAGTTTTGACGGGTTCAAATTTATGGCGATGATGGATTAACTGAGATTGATGATGGGTAAAGAAAACAGTGGTCAGGGGGTCAGGGGGCATAGACTTCGAGAAAAACCGAAGTACAGTAGTGAAAGAAAATTAATTGAGTGAAATATTCAATGATAAATTTCCGCTCGATATTTGAACTCATTGTTCATTTAATTGATGTTATCCATTAAGAAATATTGTCCAGACATAATGCTGTAAAAGTTTTTAATATATTGTGACTTTCCAAGTGGGGAACGTCTAGTTTTTTCCGTTATAAACTAACCATAAACAAATTTTCGTTCGCTACTTTACGTGTAGATTGATCGCGCATAGAAGACACGGATGAAAATAGGCACCAAATTAGTAGAAATGAGAGAGAGAGAGAGTGTGATAGCTACTCTGGACATGTCTCACACGGCCACGAAGTGCATTCTCGCCGCTGTCCATCTCGTTGAGAACCGGGATGGCAGGAGTTGGGAGGGCCCAGCACCCATGTCGTCACGTGGGTTGACAAGTAAAAGCTGTCAGCACTATTGCGAGCACAGATGTAGGAACTCCCTCCTGAGAGGAAATGAGTGTATAAGCTTCTTGCCAGGCCCTTTTAAATTATGTATGTAATAGTGACGGGGAGTTTGAGAAATATAGGCAGAGTACATTCACGAGTTCTGAGATAGTTCAGGCACATAGTGTGAATGGATGATAGAAGATTGCTGAAAAGGGTGATGAAAGCGAAAGAGAGTTGACGTATACCTTGAGGTAAACCGAAGTTTGGTAGAATGGATGGCGTAAAGTAGGCGTTAGGAAAGAGAGACATGAGTGTGGAGGTAGTAAGAGAGCGTTCAATGGATAAGCGTGAGAGGAGAATGGATGTAACAGACGAGTATTGACGCTACCCGAATGTGTTTTCCCACCCCTGGCGTCTATGTTGAAAAACGGGCTGGTCGTGGTTGGAGAGAAACTTGGTTACAATGGCGAAACAGGGATAATTCAGTTACCACTGTAAGGCCCTGTTGATGACACCAATCTCGGACCTCAGCCCTGGCCCGAAGTATGTATTGCAGGGTCTCCTGGCCAGACATTTCAGCGCCTAAGGGCTAAGTTTGTTTCCGTGTGAGAGATTGAGAGGAGTCGGCAACTCCCTTTCTGGGGGATTCAGCCTAGTGGCTATATCAGTATTTGAATGTTAGTGTATGGAGCCGAGTGTGAGCCTAGGGTCAATGTCTATGTAGATGTCATTTTTACCACCGATAAAAAATTTCAATTAAGAAAACCTAAGATTCTCAAGCGAAGGGTGATTTTTGTCCCATGTTGGACCAACTCATCAAATTTTTTTAACAGGGAATATCATTGCCCTAGGTTAGGTAGCAATTCTGCAGTGATTTTAAACAGGAAAACTAACTGTTTTTCAGCCGCAACAAATCCTAAGTTCCAAACTATTTATTGTGTTCCCATCAGACAACTCAGGGCATCCCAGCAAGTCGCGTCACTCTCGTCTTCCAAAACTTGGTTACCAACCAAATGAGTACCACGTTCGCCCCAACCTTGATCCTGCTGATTATTGGCTGCTTCACCTTCCTGTTCAACCTTGACGGCTTCAACGACCGAATTCCGGTGGCGCTAACGTCACTCTTAGTCGAGGCTTCGTTCTTCGCGCAGGTATACTGTCCAAGATTGAGTAATGGTGACCCTCACCGTATTCCTAATCAAGGCATCGTTCTTCTCGCATGTATGCAATCTAGTGCGTCATGGTGGCCCATTGGTCACTCCTATTTGAGGCAGGATTTTTCTCACAGGTGTTTTATTTCATCTAAGACTGAGTCATGGAGTCGCTCATGTCACTCATAGTCAAGGCATGGTTCTCTGGGCAGATATAGAACATAGCATGTCATGGGGAAACTAACATTTTTCTTAGCAGAGGCAAATTTTTTTTTTCGCAGGTATTCTACTCTATCTATGACTGTATCGTGGTACTCCTCACGTCATTCTTAGTCGACACGGGGTTCATCTCACATGTATTCTATTCTATTTATGAATGAGTCATGGAGTCGCTCACGTCATTCATAGGTGAAGCACGGTTCTCCTCGTAGGTATTCTATTCTATCTATGACTGAGTCATGGAGTCGCTCACGTCATTCATAGTTGAAGCACGGTTCTTCTCGTAGGTATTCTATTCTATCTATGACTGAGACATGGAGTCGCTAACGTCATTCATAGGTGAAGCACGGTTCTTCTCGTAGGTATTCTATTCTATCTAAGACTGAGTCATGGAGTCGCTCACGTCATTCATAGTTGAAGCACGGTTCTTCTCGTAGGTATTCTATTCTATCTAAGACTGAGTCATGGAATCGCTCACGTCATCAATAGGTGAAGCACGGTTCTTCTCGTAGGTATTCTATTCTATCTAAGACTGAGACATGGAGTCGCTCACGTCATTCATAGTTGAAGCACGGTTCTTCTCGTAGGTATTCTATTCTATCTATGTCTGAGACATGGAGTCGCTCACGTCATTCTTAGTTGAAGCACGGTTCTTCTCGCAGGTATTATACGACTGTGCCGATCATTGAGGCTCACATCTGTCTTGGTTGAGAGTGCGTTCTTCTCGAAAGCATTTCATGTTAGACTCCATCAATCATTGTGGCGCTTTCGTCGCCAGCGTTCTTGACGCCGGTATTCTGTATAAGGCTGCGTCATGGAAGCGCTTGCATCGCTCCTGGCTGAGTCTTCGTTCTTCTCGCAGGTATCCTATATAAGACTGAGTCATGTAAGCACTTACATTGCACCTAGCCGAGGCATGGACCTTGTCGCAGGGAAGCTTTCCATGACTGCGTCAAGGGAGTGCGTAGATATATTATCTCAAACCCTGTACAAGCTAGTGGGTACGGCAACCGAGACAAAGCAACATGCTAGACGGGCATAACTCTGACGTTTGTGCTCTCAAATCACTCTCTTGTGTTTGCGCATGAGCGTGGATAGCAGCATGGAAAAACTGCAGATTACGACCAGCACGGATCGAGCACTCTATACGTCATTGTACACTGTTAACTGCATTTTGCAGCCACCATAGGTCCCTCAGTACATACTTCCAGACCACTGTTTTGAGAGTTGACTAATTTCGGGTAATTTAAAAGTGAACTAATAATTATTTCTTCTGAGGACATAATCATCTGTTGCACCAAAGGAGAGGTTGTTGCTGGTGCTGTAGTCTGCTCACCAGGCAGGCATGCTCATGCTGTGTCCGTCAGCATTGACGGGGCGCTTATACCGAGTTGTGATAGCGTTCTCGTCACACCTCGTTGAGTTTTAGTTCTGGTCGCATGGATAATTTAGATTTAGTCTTGGGGAACGTTTCCGTCAGCGTTGGTCAAGACTCAATTTCGCAGGTAACTTGTCTCTGATTGAGCCCTTCCGCCCTATCGATTTCGCTCTATTCCGCCTATGTGATCGATTGCATTTTCCTAAAGAACTGGATGGACTCCCTTCCGTTATTTCTTCTGAACCTCATTTGCTGCTCTGAAGAGTAACGCAGGTTACAAATGACCTTAATGTCGTGTCCAGTTCTTAACCACGGAATAAAACTGAAAAATCTCGGGTATTGGAGAGTAGGAATTATATAAAAGAGCCTACTGATTAATTTGAGTAAGTCCATTTTGTTATAATGTTATAAAATATTGTCTAACTATACCATTTATAAAAAATGCATGGTTGCACTGAAGAAGGAAAGTGCAATGTCGAAGTCCACCTGTATGAGAAATTATTTGTTATGGGTTGATTGCAAAGTGGCCGAATACTCAAGAAAGGTTAAAGTAAGCGTACTCGATCCACATTTTTTTGACGTGGCAAATAGATATGCGGTGTTTTGTTACTGGAATATATGAAAGAATATCAAACAATTGCTTGCCTTGGGTTGTAGCTGCATGCAGCAGGCAACAGAGTCTGTGGTTGGCATTCGAATGAACTGCATCCGGTTACCTTGAGAGTTCGACCACTGTTCGTTTATCCTACATCGACAAATCCTGCAGCTTTATCTGAGTGCACATATTTGTGAAGGATGCCCCTTCTCTTCTTAGATGAATGAACTTTCACTTGTTGTCCAGGTGAACACCTCCACGCCCAACACCGCTTACGTGAAGCTGGTGGACTTGTGGATCGTGTTCTGCATATCCGAGCTCTTCTTCATCATCGTAGCACTGGTTACCATCAACTGCTTCGTTGTGAGTATCCTACTAATATTATTATAGAGCAAAGGAGAACACCTTCTGTTACCCTGTGGTGTTGTCTGTGAGCATTCAAATTCCAGCCATCAAGAACAAAGCTTGGAGGGAGCAAATTGGACAACTTCTTGTGAACCTTCAGGTTTCGGGTTGTCGCTCACCAACGAAGATGTATCAAATTTTGCGTTATATGTTATATGCTATCGTATCTATGATATACAGGACATTTTGATATTATCCGCGATTTTGATAATGCGATATTTCATGCATGAAAACTAATTATGCCATCAAAAGAATTGTGATCATAAGACCTGAATAATGTACGCGTACAGGAATAATTTCTATCCATCGTCGTTGAAACGAAAATCCGTGCAGATTGAGGAGAAAATATCAGCCACATTTTTTCCAGTCGCTTCCGTCAAACTTTCAAGATAAATCGAATTACGCAGGTGCACTAAAATTTCCAAATATGGCACAAACATATCCTTTCGTTAGTAAAAAAGTTCAGGAAAATGTAATTCTGCATACGCAAACGAACATTGAAACCTCACAAACTCGACGTGTGTCATGAGCTCTGTGAAAATCATTAAAATCAATGACTATTAGTTCTGGGGAGAGATGGAGAGAAAAGTTTTTCATCGAAAACCTAGAAACCTTACTGTCATCAAGAAAATAGTTGACGAAGCTGCCCAACGCCTAACTATGAAAAAATAAGTCAGGTGAGCTGCCGCGAGCTTTCGCCATATCGATCAAGACTTTGTGCCATCAATTTGATATTCGAGGTATCACGAATCCGAACAGCAGGCACCTGTACTCAGAATGTTGAACATAATCTCGATTCGTAAACTTCACCTACCTTTGAAAAGAAACGTTGGGTCTCCGTACGAGAGCATATTCTGACATGGTTTGGCACGATATCGTACTATAGTTCATTCGAGCAGGCAAAATGATTGGTAGGAGATAAGAATTGCTACAACGTGTAATTTTTTTGCAATTTGAAGCGGATGAACAGAAACGATGAAAAAAAAATCACGGACCGGCATTACGGATTGAAACGTGGGGACCGTTTTCCGGAAGCGCCCGTAACTAAGGCATACACAGAACAGTGTAACGCTCAGTTTACGAAGAATTTACGTAAAAGAACACTTCCTTCATAACAATGTGAAACGAACCATAACAATTGCACTTTAGCTGGGATAATAAGAGTGACCACATCATAAACGACAGCCATTTTTAGCAGCTCGAGGAGCAAGGGGACGCCATTTCACTTTTCAATGGTCGAGGCACTTAAATAGTGTATTGATACGTTGCATTGATCGTGGTCATGGCGCTGGAGAAGTGTTCTGAGAAGGCAGGTTTCAATTTAAGAGGTATTTCAATAATATGATCAAGCATTTATATGAAAAAGAGTAAGCACTTGATGCTCCGTCTATTGGTCGCACCACGACCTGGAGGATGCTTATCATTCGTTAGTATCTTACAACGAATCAATCTCAGCCTGGTGCCCTGTTTTTAATTTTCAATATGGAATACATCACTGGCTCATTGCTCTGTATTGAGGATACTTGACTCTGCAATTGAGAAGCTATCTGCCTCACTTTCCAATCTAAAATAACATCCTTAAATGTTCTAATGGTTCATTCACCATCGCTTTAGTTGCAGTAGTACATCGCTCGACCAATGTAATAATCATCGGCTCATTTTCTGACAGGTGCTCATGGCATTAGTGATGTTTATTTGCTGTTATAAGGGCTTTGGTGCTGCCACCTGACAGACGAATCCGATGCGACAGACGAGGCGCTAAATGAAGGCAGAAGTAAATGCATGAAAACCTCGTAATAGTTCATTGTTGTTGCTTCGACGGCTTAGGCGATTGATATCTTGACACAACGAGGATCAATTGTGAACATTTTCCTGTCTATGAGAAATTGAGATGGGAAAAATGCTATATTGAAATGTGTTTCCCCAACGATAGGATTTACTTGATCAAGTAACAATTTTAAAATATTTTTCATGAATTGAATGATCGCGTCACAAATATTAAATATTGTTTTTTTTTCATTTATCATTGACCCACGCTCACAGTTGTTTAATTGTTTGGTGGGAATACGGAAGAATCTAATTCATTGTTTTTTTTTCAGATCAAATATAAACAATATGGACACATATTCAAGGACATTAATTTACTCGGAATTGATACAAATGACGAGGATAAAAAAGATCAAAATATTTCAATAACTGAATCTGGATCAAACGAGGACACTTCAAGTTGGACTCTTGCGCAAGCGCGGATGCACTTTGACCAAGGAGGTCGAATGAAATACCCAAGCGATCCACAAGTCAATACATGGCTTAGCAACACTGAAAGGAAATCAAATAAAGACCATGTCGCCCTGTCTCAATCAAGATCTGTCAACGCTAAATCAATAACAACAATACCCGTTCTCTCTAAGAGTCCTAGTTCAGTGCCGTCTGAGATGACCGCAAACAAGAAGCAAGTAGAGGTCTTCCTGAGGCGAGCAACGGTACTGAACAGAGTGAGCGCGGTGGGGTTCCCATCCAGCATCGCACTGTTCATCTCCTTGTACGGCTACTTCGCATGGAAAGGGCTCACATCGGGTCTAGAAGAAACCCACCACTGAACTGCTGTTCCTCAACAGCCTGTTAGAGGGACTATTGCACAGACCAATTGACAATTCATGTTATTATCCCAGACCACTTTAAATAATTTATAGTTGATTGTGTTGAATGGAGTGAGTGGATGAGCTGGTGCAGGACTCTTCACTCTAAAGGGCTTAGTTATGTATGAGGACAGGCTCGTTTCTAAGAGGCCTGGTGTCGCGCAGGAACAGCCACTCCACAATAGGTGATTCAGTTATAATTAGTTCTGAACCAATTAATTGTGACAATGGCTGTTGTGCCGATTATCCCTCTCATACTTAGTTAGCGAATATCCAATACCATATCCCGTCACAAGAATGTCTGTCATCAAACTCATCCTCTAGGTACAATGACGCAAACGACCATAATTTTCTCTCGTTCATGTACGGTTAGCGCATCTCGTGAACAAGTCAGTGAAGAATGCATTCACGCACAGAAGAACACCAATTGTCTTCCCTTACATTTTAAAACGAACCGTCAGTAGTAGCTCAACAGGGAACAAAATTTCATGTTATCATCTCCTCTATCATTCCCCAGTACTCAATTCATAAACGTGGGGGTAATTCAACCTCACTAGTCATGGAAGAAAATGCCCTATCTATCAACACGTCCCACACTATCAGGTGACCCTCAGATTCAACCTGCAAGCATGCAGAAGCAGTCACCATTCATGTCACCAGACTCATCGGTATAGTTTCTCTAATGCTCGAGAAACCACGAAATCTCCAAAGCTGTTCTAATGGACCTAATTTGTCAACATTACTGCCTCAACCTCTACTTCTACTAGGAAACTTTAACAGCTACTACCATTGTGGGGTTATGACATGACGAAGCCTAGCGAAGTATTAGCAGAGCAGGGGACTCTTGCATTCTTAGCTCACTAAGCGATGGACAACCAGTCACAAATTAACTTTCATAGTCTTTTAGCTAGATCAACAACACAAATATTCCTGAGCGGACAAAGATCATGTGAACCGATCTTCTGACTATTCTTCCACAAACGACAAAAACTGAAACCAACTCAAATCCAGTATCTCAAAGCCGGCTGCAGACACATTGCCATGATCAGAAACCACCAGACAACGCCTTCTAATACGTACTTCAATGATGTAATCACGTGTTCTGAATATAAGTTCCTAGACTTAGAGCGTCTGTCTGGGTCACCCAAGATAAAACACATCCGACACTAACAAATAACGTCCAATCGTTCTACCTAGTGCTCTATGTAACACCCTGGAACGGATATCCTTTCATCAGCTTATAAGACTTGAATCCGAAATGCATCAAGCCTTCACACAAAGAAAACATCTCGTTTCTATATTTTTAGATGTCAAAAAAACGTTCGATACCTCTCAAACATATGACAGCTCAGAGGGACTTTACCACAAAAATCATCAGGGTATCTATCCTTCTTTATACAACAATTACTGCTCAACAGGTCGTTCAAAGTTAAATTTGGCGGCACATTAACCTCATCCCAACGGCAAGAGATGTGTGACCCCCGAGGAAGAGTCCCCAGCGTCATACTGAAAAGTTACCAACTTAGTGAACACTCCCACAAAACACATGGCTTCTGTCATTTATATATTTCGACAACCTGAAAATAGCCTACCACTGCCCAGACCTGATCATCATCAAACAGATCTAATCCGGGTCTGTCACTGGGTCGTTCATAATAGTTCATAATTACCACAATGCTAAAAAATGTGCCCTGCACATCACCACACTCCTGTATTTCGCATTCCTCTAGACCTAACTTTGAACGGTTTCAATCGATCGACCCTTAGTGGAAAAAATCAAACTTTGCCGCAGTATAACAGCTAAAAATGTATGTAAATGCTTTTTTTTTCATAATGTCTTGGCGCACTCACCTCACAATCCACTATTTATTGTTCTCACTCCGTGTTAAACACAAAATCCAACCTGGACCCTAACTCTACAGAGTGCTAGATACTGCGTCGAACTATGCTGCATCCCTGGTCCCGTAGGCATTACAGGCAACAAGTGCGCTGACGCTTTTCATTGCCATCCACATCGACTTGTAAAAATTCATGACAACAAGACTGGTTCCACCTCGCAATATCGACACGTAATAGCTCATGACAGTCCAACGAAAGAAAATACTAGAAGTAAAACCATAGAACAAGTACAGGAATAAGGGCGCATTATCGAGTGGTTTGTTCTGCGTTCTTGCATCAAAGTTTTGTCCAAGTGTGACTTCCAAAGCGCATGCTAGGCTTGCTCTATTATTACACAATACATTTCTCATATTTTGAGAGTTGGATAATATTGAAATGTTTTTCAATCTATGTTCGATCACTTCAATTGAACTAAAATTTTAGACTGATGCTTGGAGAATAGGAAAATCGACGCAGCATTCATGTTCGAAACATTTGAGTAATAGAGTTAGTTATGGTATATATCACTAGCTAGATCGAGCGTCGGTTACCATTTTGCAAATTAATCTATGTAAAAAAGTCTGCGCCTCATGCCTGTTCGCAGGCTGAATTTCATTCAACGTGAAAAGCAGAAAAGGGATTTATCACTCTTGTCGATCATTGACCTGAGTCATTTTCAGAAAATACATTTCCTACAGAAAAAATGATTTCAAACTATTTTAAAATAATGTAAAATATTCTTAAAAAGATAGACAATGAAGCCAAATCAGTTTTTTTCAATCGCATTTTACGGAGTTGTTAATCTTCTACTCTGTTATTTCGCTTTATTTTTTTCGCAGGCAGCAAAATTTCAGAACAGAGACAAGAGAGCTTAAATTCGTCAATGTGGCGCTGAAGGATATTTATGAGTTTTATAGTTCAGGATTGAATAATTCTTCTAAGGATCGTATGATTTTTTTCAAGAGGTCGGACATCCTTTGATGAGCCCGAAATAGATCAGGAAGTGTGTGTTCTTATACTTCGCTAGTGTCAAAACGAACACTGTAATAAGAACTTCGCATCAACACGAACACTGTAGTAAGACCTTCACATCAATACGAACACTGTAGTAAGACCTTCACATCGATACGAACACTGTAGTAAGACCTCCGCATCAAAACGAACTCTGTAGTGGGACCTTCGCATCAAGATGAACACCGTAGTAAGACCTTCGCATCAAGACGAACATGTAGTAAGACCTTCACATGAAGACGAACGCTGTAGTAAGACCCTCGCATCAAAACGAACACTGATGTAAGACCTTCGCATCAAACGAACACTGATGTAAGACCTTCGCATCAAACGAACACTGATGTAAGACCTTCCCATCAAGACGAAAACTGTAGTAAGACATTCGAATCGAGGAATGATATCTTAGCGAGGATTGGTTGAAGGACATTTCCAAAGGTTTCAGTGCTGTTCCCATGTTTTTTTGTGTGTTATGATTCCGAGGTGTTTTGTCCGTTTTAAATTATGCAAACAATGATTATATGTATAATTAGGGTTCGCTGGTATATATTTCGGAGGGCTTGTATATGCTGATGAGAAGTTGTATAACACATTTTCAAGTCAATTCCTATTATAATTGGTCAAAGTATAGTGACCCCATTCTAAGTGTGAGGTATTTGTTAATAGTAGAAGTAGGATAGCATTCAAGAAGTATTTACTTATTAGACAGAGATAGAAAGATTCATGAAGGCTGTATTAAACGGTAGAAGCCCTCACATATTGATTTGTCATGTACTGACGTAACTTACGTTTGTCATCAATAACTTCTGCAAAATGTATTGTACATAAATTGAATTTGATTCACTTTACCATGATTGTAGATCAACTAGAAACATTATTATTCATGATGGATTGTCGTTTGTTAGGAGGAGAGTCGATATAATGGAAATTTGCTCCGAAGAAAAAACAACGTTTTTTTTCATTGCTGCGGGACTACACCACTTGCACGATCCACTCTATACATGTAATTATTATCGCTATACTCATGTTTATATTGTTATTAAATAAATCATTTATTTCTATCGTCTGGCAATGGGTTTTCAATTCTTTAAAAGAACACACGATATTTCATTATCAAATACACAAATTTAATTATCGTAAACAAAAGTAAATTGAATTCGTCACAGCTCATCTGTAGTAGGCCGCCAGTTCGTGTTTCATGGAACAAAATATAATTTACAATATCATCAATGATCTTAGAGACAGCGTCTATTTTGAGGTAAGGATTATGAAGTCATGGCGTTGGGAAGTAAGGAATACGCTGGGTTGGAAAATCACGAGTCATGGGGTGGAGAAATTACGTCAATTTCATGATTTCCAACTAATATTAAGGTAAACAATAATGAAAACATAATTCTTCATAACATCTAATTTATCTTTTATTTACGATTGGCCAATCAGCGAGGTTTCCAAGCACCCGTAGCATTGACAGGGACTTCAAAAAACGCTTGTATAATTAATTTACCGTTTGACATAAACGCCCTCGGCGTTGACGCTCGATTTTTAATTTTCTTACTTGAAGGGATTTGTCGTTCAAAAAGTTTTGAAGAAAAAGTGACCAGTCAATTCTCTGTGAGTTGGGTTAAGAGACTTGATGGAATCTCATGTGCAAAGTATGTTCATTTAAAGGCAGAAATACTTTTTTCAAGAGAAGTAAAATAAGAAATATTTGGTGAACAGTTTAGGAGAATTGGGGTGAGACTCAGACATTGGAACTTGAACCTGTGAAATATATTAGTCCCAAAAGTAGACAGGGAATATTGTCAGATATTTGGCAAAATCTGGGAATGAATTCCTTAGCAAGCAATTTCTTAAAGAACATGATTGAAGAGATCTCTATGACCAACTTTAA
>SDVV010007153.1:0-17958 GCA_016164225.1 Gammarus roeselii
TATATATAACACTCTGCGCCGTCCACTACCGAGCTGGTCGCTATTGCACTGGCCACTGCGACGCTACCCGCTGCTGCGTTGGCCTCTACTGCGTGGCCCACTTATGATGTAGTAGAACTGTTTAAGCCACTCCCTGTGGGAAATGAGCTAAAGTCTGTAGAAATAGTCGCATAGAAAAGACTATGGATTAACCCTGTCAGGAGATCTGTAACGCAATTACTGGTGTGTAACATTCTGGGGGTACCAACAACGACCGTTGTAATTAAGCATGTTGGTGACCCTCTATAACTCTGAGACATTAACAAATGACAAAAAACATTGCTACACTTACCAAATCTGCTACCACGAAACCATAATGAGGTGTTCCTTCAACAACAACTGGTGAAGGTAGTTGTATGTAACACATTCTTGTTCGAAATCCAAAGGTATGAGGGCGTATCATTGACCAATGACTAACCGTCGGCCATCGATCCGTAACCGATAAATCACTATTCGTTCCCGTCTGGATTAGTATCTTTGGTTTACAAATCAAATATAGCTGAGCCTACTCAATATTTATCAAGCATCAAATACTTCGGAAATTGCTACCTAGATACCTGGTTTCCTAAACGTTATACCTCCGACAAATCTTTGGGGAAATAATGCCACTAAGAAGAAATTTAATATTTCCATCAAAGCCAATTGCTTCTGGGAAGTTGGATAGACAACACGAAGCTCTCTTGAAAGGCTCGACGGTATGAACCTGCAATGGCGGTACGAACACTTGTTATCATCATATTTCACCATGGAGAGAGAATTCATATCATAGTTGTGTAGATTGGAGCATTGGTACGTGGCTTGTTTCATTTGCCGTCCAGCATTTCACGTTGTCCTACAGCAATTCTTTCTTCTACGTCGCGTTCACGTTATCATGTTAGGATTTTTCATGTGAAAATTTGTCTGTGTACTCATGTTCATCTCCTGGTTATTGTTGAGTTTTCAGGTCATAACAAGTGATTGCGTGGTGCCGACGTGGCCACGCACGCTTGCGCTTTGCTCGGCCTGTCATCCTGATTGAGCAAAGGCGCACACAGGAACTATCCCAAAAGGGCAGTGAGAGGGGAAAATCCATGTAGTAAAGGAAAAGGCAGCCCGGTGGAAGGGGCTCAACGTTCTCACTAAGCTTTTGACGTCAGAACAAAAGATGGCTGCCGTTTCTTGAATTTCGCGTTCATGTGAGTGTCAGATTTTATTTGTGTATTTGGTGAAGGCTACTGTATGGGTGATTAATGACCAGGTTTCCTGTCAATTGTCTTGCGTTGCTTATCACTATGGGACGTTTCGGTGCTTCCTACCACGGTGACTACAATTAAGGGAGGCGCTGTAGGTCCGAGGCCACTCCACGAGAGACTTCCCACCAATCAAAAGACGATTAATTCCTGCGGAAAAAAAGAGAAAAAAGGAGGTTCAAGAAGATGTACGACGTGTGAATTATAATTTTGTTATTCTATGTTAGGCGGCAATGTCTTCGTATTCGACCCCTCTGATGGGCTGGAGGCTGGACTAGTAATAACCTACTGCTGTTAATATTACCATTGAAAAATGCTCAGAAAAGCCGAATAACGACGTTTCAAGACAGGAACTTGTGAATGTGTTTCTATTGTCAGATGAGAACCTATTTTTTTAGGCTCATTTTCCGAAAAGGCATCAGGTTATTTGATGAAGATATTCAATGTATCATAATTGGCCCAACACAGAGCGAGTGATAAAAACACCGATTCATTCCTTCTAATGAATAGGAAGTTCAATGAAAATGCTGCATTCTGAAACAAACATTTTACCCGTGAAAACTCTGTAAAGCAAGTTCTGACATCGATATCGACAAGCGTTTTTTTGAGAATGAATTTGATATTCTACCCGCCTCCTACAACAATTTTTCTCCCAAATTGATTATATATACATATATATATGTTGTATATTGGAGCAATATCAAATAAAATACTAAATCCACATTTTCATCCGGATCCTCAACCTAACAGTAACGCTCTCAAGAACCCGTTGCTGAGCTGAGAGAGGCTTTAGTGTGCTGTAAGCGGACTCTTTTAAAAAGCTTCAAAAGCTTCGAGGTCAGAAACTCATCTAAACAATTCTGAGCAGGAGAGCGGTTTATATAATTCAGGAAGACTGGAGAAGAAAGACTATGTCACAAATTATATATCAAATTTAAAAAAAATGTTCAGTCTGCCTGACACCGCCTCTCATTTTGCACTGAAACCGAAGAATGGAAGCTGGTATTGATGATACTAATTTTGGCTCATGAATTTGATATGCATGATGACCGAGTTCTCTTCTGTTCATAATTGTTAAATTTGTACGTGAAGAAAAGCAACTCATGGCGGCAACTTTGCTTACAAAGCTTTCACGTGAGGAAAGTACAAGATATTCCAGTGTGAGCGTTTGTATAATTTTAATTGTTAATGTTATCCGAGCGGCATTGATTCAAAGGGTTCAATTGGGGACTAAAGACGGCACATAAATATTCCAACTTGACAAAAAAAAAACGCGGCTTGTGTCGTAACGACTCCTAATTCCGTTCAGTGGTTCACATCTTCTCTATAGTTTCAATTGTTCGTTTAGTTACCCCATGCATTGGTGGAATATATAACATCTTCATGAAGATATTTCTTCCACTGTAACTATCAGGTATGCTACGAATGATACTTTTTTACTACCTGCTTGCGACGTCATCAATATCTGACCACCGATCAATACTGAGAGATTTCGGATATCAAGAGTAGTTTGTTTACTGAATTCTGATAGCAGTTGAAACGGCGAAACAGATAATCACAACGTGATTGCACACGTATTAATAATTTCACAGTTATGATATGTGAGGTACAAAATTGAAGAACCTATAGAAGCTATTCAGAGGTTCTGGGACAACCAAATCCCCTTACGTTCAGTCCTATCGAATTCACCAATTCCTAAAAGACATAAAATAAGTACATTAGGATTTATAAGACAAGACACCATCTAGAAACAACACAGGGGCAGTTCAATACCTGGCACTATTTGACATGACAGTACCATTATCATTTAAAAATGAAACATCAAATATACCCCAGACCGTCGCACACGTAAATCACCTATTTCTAACAAGGTTATCAATTCGGATACTGTTGAGAGACGGGGAGAAAACTACTAAGAATCATAATCATTATTGGGCTGGTAAGATGATAAGTAGAACTATTTCAGTGTTGAACGTCATACTGACTACGAAGCATTCAGACGGCAAACAAGAGCTGGCGAGCTGCAAGTTACAACACAGTTGTAGTGGATGCTGGAATTGGTTTTCTGTTTATTATAACGGGGCATTACAACGTTATTCGTATTTCTTGCGTTATGATTGTGTGCATCCGATAACTTCATATATACAATGAAAACATCTAGATCATAGCTTTTGTGAAAAGTTGTAAACGCGTGTGGAGCAAGTTGATATTTATATTGATGCTACAATTTTACTATAAACATGGATTTAAAACGTTGAATAATATGCAAATTGAATGGAAGTTAATTATAGCTCTGATAGCTTTCTTCAGCAGAAGAATAACGTAATAAGTTTTATTTTGTGTCTGTTTCTCACCAAGCTTCGATTTTGTAAATTCTGAATAGCTGAAACAAAGTGAAATAAAGGTATCTAGGGACAGCTTGAGGGAGGAGTTTTTTAAATATATGTAGAATGCCCATAGATCTTGACAGGTTAGATGGTATGCCGTCGATGGGATTTTGGAATGATGGATTTCATATCAATATACCACGAGGAAATGTATGTTTCCTGTCTCATGAGTTCTATCCTCCAAAATATCTGTGAGCGATAAATTGACTTTACTCCTTTAAGGGAACAATAGGGACTCAGTTTCTTTCCCAATAAATCCATTTGAGATTGCAGTTAGCCACTTGTTAACATGTTCTAGTTCCTTGTTAGTTTAGACAGTTGATTCATTGATCGTGTTCGAAGGGATGCACGAAGATAGAATGCTGCCATCAGAGACAGTGTATATTTCGAAAAAGACGATTCGCCAAATATTCGGTTACAAAAAAATCTACCAAAATTTAGATTAGTGGCACACAATATATTTCGACAGAGGCAATGTATCCTCGCAGTGTACTATTTCATAATGGTTTTCAGGCTGTCTTCTTCTATAGGGTTCTACCTTCATGATCATCTGAAAAATTCTGTTGATGGAATGCCTTTTCCGGAAACTCTTATCAGATCCTGAGAGCTCTTCGGGGAGGACAGCTTTTATGGTAGTCTGGATTGGCTACGACACCGTTTTGGGACGTAATTGCCAGTGTAATTGGCAATAGGAGTTAACAAGAGTCGTGACGAATTGTAATGTCATGCTTAAACTGTGAGCGTGGCTCCCTTGTGTGTTCTCCGTCCTGGACTTGAAATGGGGTGGGTTGCGATGAGGGTCTGGGGATGTTTAGGTATACATATAATGGCCAACTTATGGCCTGTTGTTTGCAGGCTTATCTACTGTATCTTTGGCGTGTAACCCGACTTCTGGGCAGTCTGATTAGCTGTTCAGGAACCGTCTCAAGTCGGTGAAAAGGGTGAGAGAGCGCCATGGTAAGTCCTCCGCTATCCAAGATCCCGGGGCGGGTGCCGTCAACATGTGTGATGTGGCCTGGAAGTGGAGAGCTGTGTTCCGACACGGTTCTCCGCTTGCTGAACACAGAGGAAACCCAGAGGAAGCCCAGAGGAGAGATTTTAATATTGGCTTGTCACGAGGTGGCGCGCAGGTAGTAGCCTGGTGCCAGAGGCCAATCCCAGAAAGGAAGCCCAGAGGAAACCCTTGTTTTATTGCTTGCAAGCCCAGTAGGTGGAACCCAGCGGTAACGAAGTTGCATGCATCGGAGCCCATGGGCAAGCCCCAAGGTGAAGCCCAGGTAGGAGCCTGGTCCCAGAGGCCAATCTCAGAGAGGAACCCAGAGGAAGCCCTTGATTTTATATTATCCCAGAAGCTAAATCACAGAGGTCAAACCCAGCGGTTCGCAGGTGTAGAATTGGTGATGGTTTGTCGGGCTCCATGACCTTTCCTCTTGAACAGCTTGGATGGGCATTCACCATCGCATACAAAGAGCATCATTGGATGGCACACATACTTCCGATATATGTTTCAAAAATTGTCTTTCTAGCAATTATAAGCTGATCGCCAATTAATTTATGGAAAACAATTCTCACCTGTCTTATGCTCAAATAAAAGTTGTAGTATATAGTTAGAGATAGTTATGGTAGATAATAATATATTCTCTCCTCTCGAGATGACAACTAATCATCAACAAGGATTAATTCAAACTGAGACAAACACAATCGAAAATACATTATCATATTATAACCAAAGAATATGTAGAAAAAAATACGGAAAATACTTTCTGTTCGTAAATTTATAATCGAAGAAAATTAATATCAATTAAATTATAGCTCGCATTCGTGAATCGCACTTAATTAAATGGCTCCTCTTGCACGTAGTATGTTTATTGGCAGCATACTAAAGACATCGTCCGCCACCACGGGTCGAGCACGTCTACCGTAATCATCCGGTACTCGGACACGAAACTTGATTAGTCGACAGCAATTAACAAAGAATATCGAACAATGAAGATTTCAGATGGACTCCGAAAAAAACTGTTCTGCCGAGAGTCGCGTCATTCGCCCGCCTCGCAGACAAAGAGCTGGGGTTGGACAGGAGGTACTTCACATCGTCTTTTCAGTTATGTATTTCAAGAGAAGAGAGCATCACAACTGCAAGGGGGATGCGTTTGAAAAAAATCTCGTTTCATGTGAATAATCGCCCCAGGAAACGTAAAAAAATTCTTCCGATAGGAACGAGTACCAAAACAATTGTATTTTAATTATACTACTAGACAAGGGCTTTCCATTGATGCATGCCTGTTATGATTACTTCATAACAGTTCTGAGAGATTCGATTGTTTGCCCGAGCGTCACGACACATGAACAGTTAGATAGACAGATGGACGGACCTATACCCTGTGGCAATCAGGGACGTGGGAAATAATTCATCATTAAATGAGTTATTTTAAAGTGTAGCTATTGGGCGACAAACAACTTCAGTTTGGAGGAGACGAGAATATGTGCCGGAGTTAGAAGTTAATGAAGAGGTACGGAGAAGTGAGGAGATTGCCGTGACCTTGAACATCCCTGCATGTTCCTCGCTGGGTGCTAATGGAACGTTAGGAAACTATAGTGATGCGGAAACGAGCAAATTAAAGCAGTATCTTGAACCCTACCACTCACCTCTCCCCATACATAACCCCCACCCTTCCCTCTGGCAAATGGGGCCGTAGACTATGTGTATGTGAACATCGTTGTGTACTGTCGCACCCAATTCATTGCATAATCTGTCCCTACGTCACGAAATAAGGCAACTATTTCTAACCCATGACGCAGTGCCAGTGGCGTCCACTCCGTAACGTCACTAGCTAGTCGCAATAACGCAGGCATGAGCAACCCCTTGACGTCTTTTCGTGGTGCAACTGCCACGCATGGTCTCCGACACATAAAGACTCAATAAATCAATAGCGCGGTGTGCCGTATGCTTTGGAGCAGAGTTTTCTATAGAAAATGACTTAGAAAACGTGTTTTAAAGAGTGGCACACCAAACACGGGGCTGTAAGATGGGGAGTAGGCAGTTCTGGGGTGTGTAAAATGTAATACGCCGTAGAGGATATGGAATGGGCTCTGGAGCATAATTTTCGAATACATGAATGTTCTTTGCCCTGTTTTTTGTAAATCCAACAATACTCGGAAGTGATCCTCCACACTCAAAAGTGGATTATCAAAGATACATTGGTGGAGTATGCATACTGACATGGCGGAGTATGCATACTGACATGGCGGAGTATGCATACTGACATGACGGAGTATGCATACTGACATGGCGGAGTATGCATACTGACATGGCGGAGTATGCATACTGACATGGCGGAGTATGCATACTGACATGGCGTAGTATGCATACTGACATGGCGGAGTATGCATACTGAGATGGCGGAGAATGCATGCTGACCAGGCGGAGTATGCATACTGACGACTTACTGTACACACTAGGCTAATGGCTAGACATGTACAATCTTTTTACAATAAACTAGTTATCTCTTAACAGTATCGGAGTGTAAAAATTGTCATCTAAACAACCTCGATGTGCGCTCACCCACCACACCATCGCAATAGCACACATGAACAAAGCACGCGCGCACAACACTCAGTAACAGCCAGCACTGTTCGTGAATATGTATTCTTGCTGTCTCAGAAATAAGCAGTGGCCACCTATTCCCTAAACACGGTCTGCGGGGGTAATGACCCCGGCCGTTTCTCCAACTACTCGACAATGATTGTTTTGTAACTCCCCCAAGTTGGAAAAGTAAGCGTTTATCCACATTTTATAGGTAAATTTTTACTGCTAATAGATGAACTTTATATCGGCGCTCCGCCCCCCTTCTCCTGGCCTCATTGGACCTGTAAGATTGCAAACACTCACATCTACATTTCCTTTACGTACACGGTAACCATTCCCGTTTGTTACAACAAACCCTCACATGTGCATCAGATGACGCTGTTTAAGTATAGTGTTTTTGTTCATAGCTTGTTCGATCATTGTGGCCTCTTATCAGATCCGTCACAAAATATTATTTACCAAAGAATCTTTTGTTTCTGCTTCAATTCTGTCTCTGCCCTTTCCACCCCTTTCTGCTTCTCGCATTCTCTACCCTTTCATGAGGTGCCAACTAACAGGAAGCAAGGTTGAGTCACTAGGAATGATAAGTGAGGCCCCAGGAAGCAGTCATGAGTCATGGGGGCTCTGAGAAGTGTGTGTCAGAAAGAGGTGGCCGGAACACCCGCAGAGCTACAGTGAAGTGTTGTTTATGAGGAACGGTGATTAGGATACGTTATCATGCTGACACAATCTTTTTGTATAGAATAATATCATGTTGGAAACGTTTCATGCAAGAAGATGCCACCATTGAAACGCTGTTGGAAATGATAGGAAGCCCCCTGCAGCAATGGGAGAGCAGCGAGCCATGGATGGACCAGAAATGCAAGGACAAGAAGAATAACAACTTCAATGTTGTACCACACGTTGGACACAAGTTTGACAACTTCAATGTTGTACCACACGTGGGACACAAGCTTGACAACTTCAATGTTGTACCACACGTGGGACACAAGCTTGACAACTTCAATGTTGTACCACACGTGGGACACAAGCTTGACAACTTCAATGTTGTACCACACGTGGGACACAAGCTTGACAACTTCAATGTTGTACCACACGTGGGACACAAGCTTGACAACTTCAATGTTGTACCACACGTGGGACACAAGCTTGACAACTTCAAGGCTAAACCCCACGTGACACAAGAGACTAACAACTTTTAGGTTTTACCACACGTGGCACAGCAAGTAATAGCAATTTAATATTGAACCATCCAAGAATCAGCAGATTCAAGAGCTTCAAGCCTGCTAAAATGGTTTATAAGAGGGTCGTCCATGTGACAGCCTGTCCAATTGTTTCCTAATTCATGTACACAAACTGAAGCAGCAGGTTCATGAAATCTATGGTCGCACCGTAAGCAAAGCGAATTTAATTACTGATATAATGGTTGCTTCAATCATAAATACTGTTATCCACTAGCATATAGGTCAACTCATTCATGGCTATTCCATGGGTTCCACTGATTATGCGGCTAACAAATCTCTAAGCTTTCAATCAGACTCTTAGGGGAAGTGCTCCACCGGTAGAGAATTTAGAGCCTTTGCCTTGGCGTATTAATGGTAAACTGTGCACTCAGAGGCAGACTTGGAGAGACTCCGAGGACAAGGAGTTCCCATGGCTTAGGATACAAGGAGAATGGGACCGTGAATTATGTGTCAATAACTCATAATTGTGTTCCCTTAACGGGAGCATTCGGATTTGCTTGTCTATACCGAATTTCTGCACTGTTTCGGGTTTTAAGAATAGAGCCAACCTGACTCAAAAACAGGATGTGACCACCGTGATTATTTTAGAAATGTTGTACAGTAGGGTCAATGATAAATATAAACCTAATAACATTTGTTCCTCCAAGATTGTATTGTAACAGATGTGAAACATATTTTGAAATACATGAACATTGCTAGACGGGATCAATTCGCATCAGCACTCTTGGACGAATTTAATATCATTTACAATGTAAACGCACATACAATTAACTTTGTCGGACGAATAACTGTTGTCAATAGCCAATCCTTGCTCAGCTTGTGAGGCCTTGTGTTTTTATAACTTCGACTGGAGGTAAGCTCTGCGCACACTAGGGAGTACTTGTGTTATATAATGGCTGTTATCACGGCAAGCCTCAATGTGATCAAAACAAATATATCGTACCTTGGATACGTCAATTCACACATCCACGTTATTTTGTCAAGTTCCTATAAAACAATTCTTACCCCAAATTTGAAAGAAGCACAGTGGTGTTCTATTCCCGTTCTGTTTGAACGAAGAAATTTGGCTTCCATCCTAGCGAGCTCAGGGCACTCCCACCACTCCCTTCCAGCTCAACAATTTCCCTCAAACACACCGACATTACCTCCAAACTAACTCCAGAAACCGAAGCACCCCCGACACTCCTTCTCAAATCGTTACAATTTTCCAAATACTGCGGGCACTCCCGTCCAACTCCTCACAGGCCCACGAATACCACGAACAATCCCGACCAAATACGAACAAGCTCCAAACCAAGATTTATAAACTGGTATATAAATCTTGCTCCAAACTATCGCCGATACTCCCTCCCAACTGCACACAGGCCTTCAAGCACGCGGAACACTCCCTCCCAATTCTACTCAAGGCCCCAAACACCCCAGATATTTAACACTCCCTTCACACGCGTTGCTACTCAGTAAGTGTCGTCCCCTGGCAAATGAAGTCGAAAAAAACTCTATTAGGAAGGAAGAGAATTAGACAAGTTCTTGAGGAAGTTAAGATTCTGTCACTGAGCCGGAATTATTTGATTTATGGTTAAAAATGTGAGGGATTTAGGGAATAATGAGGGGAGTTGTGTCAAATTAATGTGAGGTTTTTGGGGTACCTGGTGTGGACTATTGTACAATTAGGAAAAAAATGAATATGTATGTTCCACAACTCAAGTTTTGCAATTATATGTTTTGAAGATGCATATAAACGTGTTTCACTGCAGGGTGGTTCTAGAACAGCGCAAAAAATGCATCATGAAAAAAAAATATATTTTTCTCATAGGCTAATCTGGAGCTCACACGTCTTGAGATAACATAAGATGCACAACTTATTTGTCCTTATCTAATAGGGAGACTATAATCTGTACTCTCATCTTCAGTGCGTTACGACGAAACGGGCAGTATCATTGCTCCCACTTAGTAGTGTACATGTGGTGAATATAGAATGTGACATACGAGAGAAATTTCTGTCACTCGGTATCCACGCATCATAAGAAGGTTTCAACTTTCTGGATGCCTTGCTATAGAACTTGACGTACAACAAACTAGACAAAACCGGGCAATCGAGACTAGTTTCTATGTCGTCCACCTTGTCCATAAACTTTCACAGGGGAGGAGCTTGCCATGAGCAGAGGCTTGAATGATGATGGAACTCAACAGAGGTGGCGGCCCTGATGACATTAATGATGGTTTACAACACGCATGGTGTACCAAACTGTGTGCCATGCAATTGTATTGTTCTGATGGCTCAGAAGCATGGGCTCTATGCATCAATGGATGGAAACAGGAACTTGGTTTTTCACAATGCATGCATTTTATCGACATTACATTACCACGATCGACAACACGTATTATAGTGTTCTTGAGAGTGCACATTTTGGAATGCGTTTTCCTGTCAATGCGGTTACGTAATCACATTGTTTGGATACAGATTTAAACTTCGTAACAAAACAAGTCTTATATACACAAAAAATTCTCCATAGTTCCAAAACTTCATTGGGAGGTGCATTGCTGAATCCAGAGTCAGTGAACGCCCTCCTAAACTAACCCTTAATCGAGTGTTTCCCACTGATACCAGTTTACTCGTTGGGTCAGTAAATTTATTATTAACAGGGCTAGTTGGAATATTCATAGTAACTCGCTGCCTTTCTCATCATGACCTATTCCGACATTATCTTATTAATTTAGACGTTATTTTTGGGTTCGTCATCGGTTTTCATTCAAATTTCGGAATTGGTTCTATTAGAAGTTGTATTTACAAATCTGTTGGCATAACAGTTGATAGCAACTTTAGCCCTTTAGGTATACACGAACACTTCGTGGAGCGTCTTACATCACTTGTGACCAAAATACATTGTCGAGCGAGATGGGACGCAGGGGTCACCAGTTATTAGTATCAATTTCTCTGATCATCATTGTTATATGATAGTGCACTATTATCCATGGCGTTCGAAAAGATAATAGTCATTTATTTCAGTCTACTCTCTGATTTCTTATATTATAATAATAGCACCGTAATTTAAATCATTGCTAAAAGTTTCTGCAAATCGACCTAATGTCTTTTCCCGAGGAAGTGAAGTTTTAAGCAATATTTGATTTAACACACAATTTTACTTTACATCGGTTGTAGCTATAAAAATCTCTGCACATTTCATGGGTGCAGGAAGAACAACCACCGAAGAGAAGCGGTGTGGATACGAACAGCCCTACATATTTTGTGTGCATCAGTTGGCTTGAAGGGATGACAAAGAGACTAAGGATTCTCGTCATTTCGGTCTGAAACATACAACCAGTGAGCAGTAAGACCAATCATACAACTGCCTACCCTGACACAATGACAGTTTCTACCACAACAAAGCGTGGCAGAGATGGGCTGCTACAGCCTGCCTTGAAGAGCAATGGTGTGCCGGTGTTGCCATCTGCCACCCAACAAGCCCCGCAAAGCACCATCAGAATCGGTATTGGTCGAGTTGATACGACGCCTCTCGACTGTTATTGGTCTAAGGTGACACAAAGGGCAGCACACTGTTATTGGTCTAAGGTAACACAAAGGGCAGCACACTCTTATTGGTCTAAGGTAACACAAAGGGCAGCACACAGCATCCAGCACAATTGTGTCATCCAACAACCAAGACAATGACTGGAACCATCAAGAACGTCTCACAATATAGCAAATGATGAAACGGTGGATCTTGGTATTGATTTCTTGAGTCGAAGACAACAACTGTTACGAGAGCCTTACTAACTGATACTAACTGCCATCTAGGAAGATTGTAAATCAATATTATTAAGAACGCTAATGTCAAACTATTTTTTTCCTCTCATCAAAAAGTATTTGACCATTTCAAACCTTATGGGCGACTTAGCCTAGACCAACGTGCAACAGTCAAACAATAAAATATTTGCTAAGAGTTTCCGTGTCCTGTCTGCAGTCCCCAACAAAACTCAATTCACACACAATAGTCACTGCGACCTTCCTCGGCGTTCAAACATTACTTCACAATAACAACTTCACCTCGCTAAGGCGTCCTTCGCAAGAGGACGAGAACAAGCCAGCCTCACTTGGCGTCAAAGGAAGACGAGGAAGCCAAGGACACTCGGCATTTTGCTCTGGAAACCAATTACCAACGAAGCAGTGAAACCGAGGATCACCACACAAGCCCTTTCCTGAACAATGGTTTGAGGAGCACACTAATATTCTGCGACGGCTGTGGTGCCGCTGATGGTGGTCAGAGTTGTGATCTCGTGTCTATTCCTTCTGATATTGACATCATCATTGTTGATTGTGATGGCACAATCATTGTGATGGACCAACCACGATAGTTGTTCGGGCATCGTGAATAAGGTTAGCAGCAGGTGTTTAGAGCACGGGGAGGCAGGGACGGGGTGTAGAAGGCCATTGTTGATTAGATGACACTCGGTCTCGACGGTGTAATAAAGAGCAAGTCAGCAAAGCGTGTGAGAAGAATGTGATAGGATGAAAGCGTTTGGAAACGGGAAAGAAGATGTAACACATATGTAGGAAGCGACGGGGAGGAAAAAAAGGGAGACATTGCAGTGACCAAGTCTCTGAGGGGAGGTATGATATAATTGTATCCCTGCGCTCCCATACCAAGGTCAGTTCTCCATAAAGGTGCTTACACAACACCAAGTGTCATACACGAACGTAAAAAAAGAGGCGACTGTTCCCTTGCAGAATATATGACAGTTCTAATAATAAACGATATTTCACCACACCGAACATGCAGCGTCGTAAATCAAACAGTAATGGTGATATGACAGATGTCATTATTTATAGTTCAGATTCTGGTTTAGGTCGTTAAGGGAACCCCACTCATGTGTTTGATTGCGTTGCTGAACACTGGGCAGTGAATAGTGACGAACAACGTAACCTTCTTTTGTCCTAATCAATACCAATTTATCAATATACGGGAAAATTGGCTGAGTGAAACCGATGCACCGATACATTTTATTCGAACTAAGCGATACCGATAACGATACATTTTATACATTAAAATTTTTGGGCCGTATGTGCAGTACAGTTACGATTATAACTTTTGGATTAGAGTATTTTTAGTATATAATGGACAATCAAGCTGATGTACACATAGTTGCGTTGATTCACTGGGATGTACACCGTTACAGAAACTATGGTAAGTAGCGTGCCTAGAGTAGGCATAGTGAGAGCGCATGCATCTGCTCACACCGTCGTAGCTAAGGTTGAGTGAGGAAAACTCTCGTGTTTTTCCTACATAAACATTTTTTCCCTAAGCTAGAAATTTGACTCTTCAGTGACGAAATGCATTTCATTGGAACTTATTTAAATAAATATGATGTATTCAAATTTCAATTTGTTGAAATTTATTTTCGAACTACAAATTGATGTCTATGAAATATTTCCCACTTCTCTTTGCATGACATGGTTTCAATTAATTAGTTCATAAATTATTTTTTAGCTCCAGAGATTATTTCGGTTTAATCCTTGCTGATACTCATTACGAAATAATGACGTCGTGTAATTAAGGTCGATTAGGACAACTCTTCAGTTAAAAAAATATGATCCCGATCACCAACGCTGTCACCACAGAGACACGTAACGTTTGGATAGTGAGCACTGATATCAGTGTGATATGTCAATTAAAGGACCCGTAGGATGTCAATTGAAGGACCCGTAGCATTCGCACCACGTAAAATACTGAATACTTTCAGAGGGGCCTCACTTTGGCGACTGCTGTCTTTGCGGGATAAGTTATGCTGACGACATGGTCCTTCCGGCTCGTCATGTCAATAATGTTCATATTAGTGTTAACTTTAGTCATGGAGGAGGGCACAGTGCCAGAGACTGAGCACAATACTAGCAAACCAGTGTGTATACTTGTTGAACGAATCGCCATGAAGAGATTCCTCTTTATAATCAATAATGGGCCAATGGGGAATCTGCTGGACAACGTGGAGGACAGCTTCCACTGACTGCAGATAAATGCTGATGGATATCAGCATGCAATGAAATTCTACTTGTGCACCGCGGATGCTGGAGTGCAGCTTCTCTACCTTCAGCTACCCAACCAACCATAACTCACCGGGTGTATGTATACGAGAGCCACACTCAAGACGATGAGGGTGGCGAATAATTCGTCTGTAGGAAGTTAATTGATGTCCCTTGAAGAAAGAGCGCTAGCTTAGTATTTGCAACATACGTTGTTGACGGTCTCAGTGAACTAGCTAAGCAAATGCCCTCAACTTCTAGGAATGAATCCCAAAGTGTTACAAGCATATTCTAGAGGTCAAATGAGAGGCACGAATTGTGTTAATTTAAGAGAGGTGGGTCAGAGCCCGATATTGAAAACACAGAGGTGGCGACAAACGTTACTTTTCTTACATGATTTTTTTGTCTGCAATACGTACTCGTGTGGACACAAAAAGTATCGAGGTGAGCCAACGCTTGTCAATTACAATTTTTTTTTTTGCACTTTATCCATGCTCTGTCGTCATGAATATTCTTTGGATGGAAAGTTTGAGTGTTTCGGTTGATTTTTCTTGTTAAACTTGTTTTTTGGTAACCATTTATTCCCAAGAATTGCTTCATAGCGTACTATTACAATTAGTGTTCATATTATTATTATTATTATTATTATTATTATTATTATTATTATTAATATTATAATTATTATTATAATTATTATTATACATATTATTATTATTATCATTCTCAATATTATTAGTATTTATGTCATTATTATCCTTGTTAATGTATTTCGTATCTTTTTGTACAGCAAATCAATCATTTCACTGACTAACAGGGATCATTCAAACTTGAACAACCGATTTTTTTGTGGCCTTTCAAAATTTAGAAACATTTCAACACATTGGAAACTTTATTCGGAATCAACAATAAACACATGTCTGGTCAAGACTATACAGACAGCTCTTAATCTGGATTTCCAATGAACAACTGTGTATTCAATGGTTAAAGCCTTAAAAAGAACGAGACCGAAAATGTTATAGGAAACTTGAAAAACGTCAGATCTCATCGATTTGTTTATGAAGTATTTCCAACAGAACTCATATATTATATGTTCATATCATGCGAAATGAAAATATAGGTAATGAATACATGGTAAGCATATTTAATACATGCCCCATTTCATTTCATAAACGCACTGCGACATTTATCTCGAAACCTGTTCGAAAAAACCTTTAGGCAGCCAACTCAACAGCTCGTCATTTAACATTGACATATTCTCAGAATACCAGCACAGCAGATACAGATACAGACACTAATCTGAATTACCCAGAACAGAGGGGTGGCCGCTCCTCGCAGGAACTCACAAAAAAAAGGTATTTTCGCCCCTGTAACTCACACATCGGGTCAGAAGTGAGGTCCGAGATCAGTGTCAACATCAACTGTTTTTTCCCTTCTGCTTTATTGCATCCAGGCACTCCTCCACCCACGATCAACCCGTATCTCAACGAAACGCCTAGGGGGGGAAGCACATCAGGGCAGCGTGTAGAAGGTCAAATTGGCATGACGCGGCTTTCCTACAAGCTATTTGCACTCCGTGGTGGTTTCATAGTAGCCTCAGTAGAAGTGTAATTCGACGTTAACTGCTTCTCTGCATGTTTTTTATACATAAAAAATATAGTTGCGGGAGGAGTTATTGTTAATCCCATACTTTGATTGTGCTTGCAATCCTGGTGACCTAAACGACAATTTACGCCCAACAGTGTCTCTATGTCTATTAATAGGGGCCGAGGATTGAATACCCCTATCCTGATGATCTCTACATATCACCTGCAACTAACGTAGGAAGACCCAGGAATTACCTTCGCGTTGTCCTGCCCGACAATTGTGACGTCAGCTTCCACCCCTCAGTTGGGTCCACAGAATCCCCGTAACGGATCACAGAAGAGTAGTGGCATGCGATTGGCGTCGTCTGTATCCCTCAAGAAGTTTTAACGAGGTAAGCATCTTCCGACCACGAATATTACGGATTTCAATTGATACCTTATTTTTGTTTGATTAATCTTTATTAAAACGTTATATTATTTAAAATTTCTAAATGACTTTTGTCTCACACCTCTGATTTGGGCTGGCAGAAAGTTCTGATTTTGGCGAGTTGAGTTTGTTTTGATTGTCTGGCTTACGCCCAATATACGAACCATTCATACAACGTCTAAATTAAACTTTTCACAGCCATTCTCCACTCACGCCTATCTCTTGCGCTGCATCCACATTTATTCCTCTACTGTCTATGGCCTTCTTCACGCCACCCACCCATCCAAACTTCGGTCTACCTCTTGGCCTACGTCTACTTACCTCAGCTTTCATCATCCTTTTGACCAATCTCCCATGGTTTATCCTCACCATGTACTCATGTTACCTCGCAGATTCATTTTCTCACACACTACCGAACTCCGACACTAGCCGACGCAACATCTCAGAATCTGCCACTAGTCCTGTATCTTCCGCAAGCAGCAACTGACTCAACTGCCAACCTCGTTCATTAGCTTCCAGCAGCTCTAAATCTCGACCCATTGCACCCACGTTCACCTCCCTGACCACGTCATCCAGAGCAACAACCTTGTCTTAGTCTCACTTTTACTGTGAACAAAGCACTTACCTCGCTCTCTTTGCAGAAACATTTTCTGCTGCCAACATGGAACTTCTGTACTGCTTTCAACAGATTTTCGCTAACTACGTACATACGCTGCTCTCTCAACATCACCTTCCTGTCGACCCAACACATTATTTTTATTCGCAAGTTTCTTCTCACCGACTTGTCTCAATTCAAAAATGATCAGTACGCCCTCTACCACTCTTAAAGCCACACTGTTTTCCGACAATCGAACCATTTGTGCTGTCTCTTATCCTCTTGATTAGCCCTTTCTCATACAACTTACCGACCTAACTAAATATAATTTTTGCTGATTTCGAAGATAGTGGTGGTTAGTCTGATGGATGTGCGGATGTCCAGAGGGGAGAGGGAGTATTGTCTGACCTTCTACCGGCGGAAGGAAGATAAAGAGTAGAACAGTGGTGAAAGGGGAACAAAAGAGTGGGTGAGGAAGAGAAGGATTGGAGGTGAGAGAAAGGAATGAGGCAGGCATAGCTGATGAGTTCCAGCAGACGTTGAGGAAGTAATATAACAATATGGATATGGAAGGACTGGCACTCATCAGTTGAAGACAACCACCTCACGAAGACACAGACCTCGCAAGAGCATTTCCTAAGGACACATCGCTTTTGAGGGCATAGGCCTCTTAAGGACAAAGGGTACTTGAGGACTCCGGCCGCTTAAGCGCAGGCCTCACGAGGGCACGTATATTTCCAAGTACCACGCCATTGAATCAACCTGACTCTCGAGAGCACAAGCGTTCCTCGAGGACACTTTTATATATACATATATATTTATATATATTTATAAATTTATATATACATATAT
>SDVV010007154.1:0-17958 GCA_016164225.1 Gammarus roeselii
ATACATATATTGACGGAGTGGATGAAGTGAGGTATGAAAAACATGACATGCAGAAAACTTGTGCAAGCAAAAAAGTTGAAGCTGTATGCTCATAATCATTTGATTTAACTCTGCATCGGAATGAGAGTCAACAAATATTGATGACGTATGTGATCGCTGGTCTATATACTCAATCAATGTATATAGGTGAATATGCATCAAATATTATCTCGTGTTTGATGCATCTATTGGGAACAAACTTGCCGCTTCCATAGGCATGCATACGTGGAACAAGAATACAATGTCAACCTGTAACAAATAAATGGAAAGAATTCCACTCAGTACACTGGAGTGAATCACAATCTTCCTCCAAAGGCGAACTATAATATGACCAAAATCCAATATTAATCCCTAAACCAACCAAACACTATAACAGAAATATTTAAAATATTTATAATAAAAACTCACAATCCTGCAGTAAAACCATGCAGAGAACATATATACGTAATAAAATGTTCCTCACATGATAAAAAATAGCATTTTCCCTTTCTCAATCGAGGACTAAACTCACATCACTAACCAAGCTATACGGCCTACCTAATTTCCAACGAAATAAGGTAACAATAAGTGGAACATGTATTAATATTGACCCGTATTACAAATAAAGTGACAAAAACGTACACCATGCCCGTGCTTGACTTATCCAGACATTCCAAATTGTAGCAAAATCTTATATCAATACCTAATCTTACCACAATAATTTGTAAAATTACAGTCAATCAAACGGTTAACGCACATATAAAAAGCAAGGAATGTGAGAAAAAACTTGAAAACCCATTCATATCATAGCCTATATCCATTGGAAATTACCATATCAAGACGTGAAGCAGATATACATACCAACCCGATAACAATAAATGCGAGTAATCTTATTGGAAATTACAAGTTCATACTGAAAGAGTGCGAAGGATTAGCCATTTTGTCCCATATGCCAGCTAAAATAAGATCAACATCCAATATCAAGTGATAAACCTACTAGTGTCTAACACCTAACTTTCCCAACGCTTAAACATACACCAAAAACTGAGGACATAAGAGATAACGTTCACAACAATACAAACCATTGCGTAATATCTTACGAAATATTGCCTAACATGACGTAGAACCGATTTACATTACCAGCCTTGTTAAAAATAAATTGGAGTAATATTATTAAAAATATCATAACCCTATTGTGAAATGCTACAGTTGATGTACATTTTTCCTATGGTCAAGAAAAAGCATGACCAAAATCCAACATCACCACCTAATGACTAAACAAACTTTGAAACCACAAGACATGGGAGGTACCGTTCCACGCTCATACAAATATCCAACGGAAACTAACCTAACATGACGTGAAACCGACTAACAGTAGCATCCTCATAACAAATTAAATGAAGTAATCTGATAGAAAATCACGAACATTTAGTAAAATGTTACAATGGATTGAGTGAATGTTTAATTTACTCTGACATTCAATATATGGCCAGAATCTAATAACAACACCCAATCCTACCAATAATTGGTAATACTAGTATCTGCCAAACCATTAACACACATTTGCGAGCAAGACGTGTTGGTATAGCTTTGCAGATAATGCCAATCTTATCATATATCCAACCAAAAATAACCTAACATGTCGTGAAACCGATAAATATTAGAAAGTTTATAACAAATACAGTAAATTAATTCTGTGGAAAATCAAAATTCAAAGGAAGTACCCTATAGTGGATCCCATATTCATATAAGACACTCAGAAAACAAGATCGAATTCTATACCAGTAGCTAAACCTAGCAATATTTTTCGAACACCTCAACAGAATAAGCAGAAATAATCCTAATGAAAAAATTCAATCAGGACCAACCAACAAACAAACAAACAAACATAATATTCGAACCTCAAAATGTATCGAATTGATCCCATCTAAAATCCTTTCCTACAGTGGAGACCTTATATCTGATGGCTGTGTCATATTAAGCCATATATAAAAAACAAGGCCAAATTTTATATCAACAAAAACCTATCTATGTTTTCTAAAACAGCAATACATTTACCGAAATAAGCATATTACAAAATCCATAACAGGACCAACATCCTACAGCAACACCTGTATGGAAGTAAACTTTTCTATCACTAAAGCGAATGTACCGAAATAATCCTAATAGAAATCTTATTCCGCTAGTAAAATACCCTGCATTAGACATACTAACCCTAAAAATAATGTGGCCCATTTAAAAATTCCTATCAAATACGCCACCTAGTTGATAAACCTATAGTATAACCAAGACGTACGAGAAAAGCCGGCACCATCCACACCAAAAGTCCTAGTCAAAGTAAATAACAAAACACAACGTATAACGGATACATGCACGACAAACCTTGTAACAAATAAATTGAAGTCATCCATTAAAATGCCCTTCAGTGAGACCCATTTTTTTCTCAATACAGTCTAACAAAGGGACCAAATCCTATATCAATACCTAAGCTTTCCAAAAAAATGCTCATGGTACAACGAAATAGACAGAAGAAATCCTATTGTATATCTTCTATCAGTTATAACCTAACATGGGAGTCATTTTTATTATAAGTACATGCTAAAAAACATGACCAATTCATGTACCGTTACATAAATCTATTAGTATTTTAAAACACAACAACTTAGTTACCGAGATAATCCCATTCAAAATGCAATTCATGCAGTAAAACCGCACAGAGAACCCCAAATCTTACATTAATACATAAACCTACCAACATTTTTTAACACAATAAATTTATCGCACCGCACCGGACAATACTTTCCAGAGGCGCCAGCTCTTTTGCCTAAGAGGACCCTAGCCCCACCCCTTCAAACAAAATTGAGCTACGAGACTTTTTCTACTCAACAATAAATAAATATACAATAAAATTAACAATTAGTATGCATAAACTATTCTGCAAAATGATATCCGCTATGGAGAAGAAGGACTGCATTGAACATGCATTTTCTACGTTATATACCCATATATACCTAACAATACACTTAATGAAAACTTAAATCGTCAAAATAAGAATGCTCTTTATTTTCATAACTATATGCCCACTACATATTCACTACATGATATCGTATTCATGCCACCTAGAGAACAGAGGAGGGTTGAGCCAGCACCCGTGCCTCCATGCTAACAACAGGGTACCATCGTTCCCAGTGCCGCTGCACCACGCAAACGCATCAGGCAACCCTCACCAGGCACCACGCATCACATTGTACCCTTAGCGGCCAAGGCTAAGCCATTAGGGCAATCTGCTAACAAAATAACGACACAGATAGTGTCATGGCGAGTACTTCCGTTTGTGCTGCATGACCAATGGCCAAAAGCATATAAGCTAAATCTAAGTATCCCTACTTTTTATCGACACATGACAGAAAAACAAACATTAATTTATTGACATCAGAAACTATTCCTTGAGGTTCGCAATAAAATATCTATCGACAAACGATGTACCATTCATCATATATATTTACAATTCTACACATTGGAAATTTACAATAAAAGCCTGATGATATCGACGAATAAGCACTCATTTCCTAGTCTTGCGATTGAAATTGACATTCAATTCCAATATATACCACCAATATGAAGATATCGTATACATACAAATTATAATCACTGATTCAAACTTCTAACAGAACATAACACTCAATAAAACCGACAAAAAACGATCCGGGTACACTATACACGCCAGTCCGCGTAGTCCATCCGCTTCTTGCATCCCTGCTTTTCAATAAGTCTACGGGACTTATACATAAGTCTACGAGACTTATACATTACTACTGGTTAACATGTATTTTCTGGTACTAACGAGTATTACACTTTGCAGCACTACGATATAAACAAGTCAGCGGTGTAGTCAGTAAACAGACGTAGCTTCCAGTACTAATGAAGGTGTACACATTTTACCTGTAATGATATAAGACATTATATTATGCCTGTTAACACCATAATTTAAACGAACCGACGTTGATTTCTGCAAATAGATGTGATCACCAGTTCAAATACTGGAATACATATTTTAACTGTTATCAGAGGGAGTATGATGTGCGTTAAAACTGCTGTGTATATAAACCAGCGATGACTAATGTAAAATATATTTGATGACCAGTTCAATAATCCCTTATCCTATCTTAATTGTTACTAACGAGTGTTGTGTACCGGTCAGCGTATCATTGCATCGGAGTCAGCCGTGACATCTGTATAGCAGATGTGGTCACTATTTCATATACTGGTAAAATTATTTTATACAAACCTAATGTCAGTAAAATACAAGCAAGTACCATGATTTTTACTTCCCATTCATGACTAGTGTTGTGTAGATTTTTATAGATTTAATTTTCGAGGAAAAATATTTATCCGGTGATCAATGAGTTTCTCACACCTTTAGATAACACAGATAAAACGCACCATGTATGACCACTGTATTATAACCGTTAAATTGATATTCATAACAGCTACCTTTGATTGATAGGTTTTTGCTAAGCAGAATACACCTGTTACATCCGCAATGCATTCGTGACCGGTGAACAACTTATAATACAGGATTTTTTTCACCGTATAAACAGTTGAACGCAGGATTAGGCAATGACATAAAATACAGAACATTTCCGTGTCCTATGCCTGCTACCTGGTAAACACCAATGATTTAATTTGAATCGAAAGCTGGCACTTAGAGTATAGCTGAACAACTGTTATACAGCTATAATATGCCTGGCGTGGTTGATAGGAATATACGGTATATAGGATTGATGTAGTCTGTTCAAATGCTGGTTAACATATTTTATGTACTACTAACGAGTGTATTACGCCTGGCAGCAACAATACGGTGTATGACTTATGTATAACTGATGAAGTCACCCGTTCTAGTACCGGGGAACACAATTTAGCTAAAACTAACATGTTTATCGGTGACTTCTGTATAATAGATTTAGTTAACAACACTACGGTATATACAATTAAGCTGACGTTGACATGTGTATAACTGTAGGTCGTATATTCAAGCTGCCGTTGATATCTGTATAACTGTAAGTAATCACCTGTTCAAATACAGGTTAAGATATGTTAGTTTTCATTCAAGAGTGCATTACAGCTGTCAACAATACATTTTATGCGAGCTAACAGTGGCTTCTGCGTAATAGATGAAGCCAAATTCTCAATCACACGATAACATATTTATGATTTATTACCGAGTGCATTACGCATGTCAAAACAGAGAATATATAAGCCAACGTTGTCTTTGGGTTAGTAAATATAATCACCCGTTCCAATACAGGTCAGCATTTTTTAGCTTATATTAACTAGCGTATTATTTCGGTCGATATTACAGGATATACAAGCTTACGTTGACTGACGTATTTCGAAGAAGTCACTTGTTCGTATACAGGTGAACATGCTTTTGCTTTTAATAACGAATGTGTTACACCTGTCAACACTGCCGTTTATTCAACCCAACACTGACTTCTCTATAATAAATATAGTCACTTGTTCAAACGCAGATGAACATATTTAAATTTTTATTAACTTGTGTATCACGCATGTAAACACAATGGTATGAACAAGCTAGCGTTGACATTTATTTAATAGATAAAGTCACCTTTTTAAATTCAGGTCATCATATTTCAATTTTTATTATCAAGTGTATAGTAACTGTCAACCTTGGTGTCTATCCAAGTTAGCATTGACTCCGGTGTAACACATGTACAGTAGTAACCAGTTCAAATGGCCGTTACTATAATGTAATTGTAACTAATAAGTGTTTAACACCTGTCAACAATACGGTTCATACAAGCCAACGGTGACGTTTGTATAACATATTCTAGTCAACATGTCAATATCACAGTATTTATGAGACAGCGCTTGTTCAAATGGAGGTTAGCATGTCCAAGCAGAGCTTAAGGAGTGCATTTCACCTGTCAACGTTAGAGTAAATAATTGCGAGCAATTGCTGATGGAAAAAAGAAGGAGTCAACAGTTTTAATGCCGGTAAAATTATTTCATCTTTTAACGACGCATATCATCATTGAATTATATTTTAGCAAAGGTTATCGAGTAAAATATATGTAGTTACCAGTTCAATTATTGGTTAACACATTTCTTCTTCAACTAACGAGTGTATTACACCTGTCCACACTACGGTGTACACTAGACATTGGGGTAGTCAGACAGACGCAGTTTTCAATCTTAATTCAGGAAAACATAGTGGAATAAGATCTATTGGAGGTAGACATAATATGTAGAGCATTCCCATGTTATGTTCCTTCTACATGGAAATCAAATAATAAATTACCTTGAATCAATAACACCACTTACACCATTACTGAACAGCTATTTTAGAGATGTAATAGGCTTGGACTGGCTGTTAGGGATCGAATATTAGCTAGGACTAAGCTTTCCAATGATGAATCCACTGTTCAGTTACATAAGTCTCCCAACGGTAGTGTTAGTACGTTTTCTCTATCAGTATATACTGTGGAACTATTGATCGTATTTTGATGAAAATTTCATACCCGTATAGACCCTTAAGTTTACTGCTCTACCTATCAGAGAATCGATATAGGATAAATGTGCGAGTTTCTCGTGAATGGCAATATATTATATTTACGATGGAAGCTTTCATCTCATTAATTTTCAATTCGACGATAGCCTGACGGAGAGGAAGTATATGACGGCTCGGAGACAAGATTAATTGTTTGCATCTTGTTATCTACAGCTAACAGAAGCGAATAGAAGTGCATGTGTTCATTTAATTACATAAAGTTCTTTCAATAGTGAACGAATGTACATGGATACTTTGTTTGACGGTAATTTGTGTATATAAGTAGAATCTTTCTTGAAGGATATCAAACAGACCATCTCATATGACGTCGGGTGTAAGTAGATAATATAAGGCTGTAACGCAATTGAAGGTTTATAGATAGGGATAATTAGCGGTTGGCGGGGGGTCGGAGGGATTCTGGAGGGGCGGTGAGAAGGGGCGATGATGGGGGGGGGGGCAGCCCTTGAGTTTACGGCGATCTATGCTGTTGATTTGGGAACTTTAATGTTTTGAAGGTTATCTGTGTATTTTTTACATTATATATTCATATTTGGCTTGGTGACTATATATTTTGTGTATTTATTACATGTTTATAGTATTATTTCAATAAAGATAGGGTATAATTGACTCATTTGGTTCTCTACTGCGTTGATTTGGGATTCTTTCGTGGTTTGAATGCTTATCTTATTATTATTCATAGTATTTATATATCTTTTTATCCGTTAGACCAATGTATTGGGTATACTTGCTCAATAACTGTTTAATTATTTTATATTTATTCATTTAGCAGGAATACGCTCATAACACATTTTTTGGAGAGGGATGGAGGTGTAGGTGAGCCCCTAGGCAAAAAGTTCCGTACGCCTCTGCAATTTTTGTCAGGTGAGGCTGTTCTCAGCTGTTCTTTGTTTTTCTATGTTATGAGTGTCTGTATTTTTGTCTGGTTTAAGGATTCTATATAGTTTTCTGTGTATAATATGTTCATATTCTCATCTAATTAGCGTATAATGGACTCATTCGGTGGCTGGTTGGTGGGTGCCTAGTGCTTGGATTGACTTTTTTTTGGTTCATCTTTAGATTGCATATATTATTCATAAGTATTCCTGTATACTTTAAAAACTTCACAATGAATAATGAAATCCACAGCAAATTCCATCTCTAATGTTCATCTATTGAATTTTAATTTCTAACTATAATAATAATTATAATAACAGTGAGATAAATATTGATGAAAAATAAATATATTTATTCACGAGATGAAATCCTTGAATTCTGATGTTTTACATAGTAATAATTAAAACTATACTGCACATAATATTCAGGGTACAATTTTATCAAGACAGGCAATGGATTTCACATAAGGCCTGATCGTTCTACGTAACAAATATGTACGTTCAAGTCCCGCAACAGCTAAGAACATCTCGGAGACAAGTATGTTTGACTATCGTTTACCTGCGAGATCCAAGATTTTCAGACTATTTGCCAGGTCTGCCTCCTCTCGCTAGTCAAGGACTTTACGTGCCAGAATCTATGAGACTATGATTTGAATGGTCGTTTACCTACCTGTATTTATGGATAACTTTGATGTGCGCGTGTTCTAATTTTGAGGGAGAGTATTTGGTGCAATGGCTGCGTTGATGTGCAGTTGGAATTCTTAAATGGCCGAGACAATTTCTCATCTGCTTACCGTGCTTGGTAACCACATTTGGTCTTTTCTGGGGGATGAGTTTACAAGTTTACAGGTGTAGGAAGACAACAATAGGCTTCTGCCCCAAACTAGGTTGCCTTATGATAGGTTACCCAGATATAGCAGGTTTATCATGAATCAACAGGTTCGTATAAAATGTACTCCCGTACTAGCCTACAGTTTGCTCATTAACGGTGGGTATGAAATAAATAGTCGGTGATAGTGGTGTATACTAAATCATTTAAACATTACCATACTTCTAATACAAAAAAGGAGGCCAAAGGGGTAATTGACAGTTCGGCGTATCAATAAACGAGGCAGACATCATGAGTGGCGAAGAGGTACTGATGTCCTGAACTTGACTTCGCATTGTGACGACTGCTCGGTGTCTGGTACTCGTGGATTACAATCGATTGGACGCTGTGGATCAGTTAGGGTCCTCGTGCTAGAGATCTCCTCGGTTTACTCTCCCTCAAGGAGCGTACGAACAGACGCAGGAGTTATCGTCGAAGTTTCTCCTAAAGAGACGACCTCCACACCATCTCGGCAAGTCTCCCGGAAAAGGGCAGAGCGCTTTTTCTCAGTCGTTTCTGACAAATCAACATCTTTGTTCACGACTATTTGGATCTGCTGACACTCAAGTTCGGTTTGCAATTTTCCTTCTATCTTAGTAACGTCTGCAAACTTGCTATTGATTGAGAGTATGTTGCTATCAAGATCGTTAATAAATATTATATAGATAACTGGACCTTGTACGGATCCTTGAGGCACACCGCGTGTAACATTAACCCAGGAGGAAGAAGCTCCGTTAGGTACAACTCGCTGCCGTCTGTCCGTAACCCAACATTGTATCCAGTTGCTAAGCTCGCATCGAATAACAACGTTGTGCAATTTACTAACTAGGCGCATATGGGGGACTTTATCAAATGCCTTCTGAAAGTCAAGGTAAATGATATCGATTTGAGATTTTGCATCGTAGATTTCAATTATATTTATGAGAAGAAGTAGCAGGTTCGTAAGATGAGAAGGGTTGTGTATAAAGTCACTTTGAGAGTCGCCAATCAATTTGTTTGATTCTAAGAATTCTGTTATTTTATCCGTTATCAAATTTTCCATCAATTTGCCAATGACTGAGGTGAGACTAGTTGGACGAGTTACTTTTTGTCCTTTTTTGTTGGAAATTGGGCTAACATTTTTTTCTTTCCGTTTGGAGAGGCAGGTGCCATTTGTGAGGGGTTACGGGAAAATGTTTGATATAAGTTCCGCGACTTTGTTTCTAGTCTCTTATTGAATTCTGGATGAACTTGGTCTGGACCTGACGATTTTGTGACTTTCAATAGATAAAAACGGGGAAAAGTTTAATGTGGTGAGGGCTTCAATTCGTCTTTCCGCTATGAAATCCTCGGGATTAGGAATATTCTGATTATCTTACTGAAATATAGAACAAAAGTATTCACCAATATCGTTCTGAAGAGGGTCGATTTCAGATCTTAATTTTTTTTTGCTCGAAACAACTACAAATGGTTTCGGATTTATTTTAGCATTAGCGGCAATTTTATTTTCATAGTCTTTCTTTTTAAGTTTCTATACCCTCATCAGATCACTTGCGAATTCGTTATGTGGATGTTTCTGTTTTATCGAGTGCTTTGTTTCTTTCTTGACTGAAGGCGCTGCAGTTCTCCTTTCCAGTACTTAGGCTGATTAAATGCTGTTCACCTGTTTTTTTTGCGCGGAATATGCTCATATTCAATATTTTTAAGTACAGCCAAGAAATTGTTAGGCGATTGGTTGATATCTCGTTCGAGGATTATGTTTTCTGACGCTATTTACTCTCTTAGGCCATCACAGTTAGCCAATCTAAAGTTAAGGACTTTATCGCAGTTTGTTCACGTTTTCAACTCAAGCTCAATCAAAAAAAGGATACAGTTGCGGTCGCTAGTTCCGAAGGGTTAGCCCACTTTGACGTTCGCGACATGCAAGTCGCTTGCACTGAATAGGAGATCAAGAATATTGATACCTCTTGTAGGTGTCTTCACCATTTGGGTCATAAACTTATCGTCTGGAAAATCAATTGGATGTTGGCCGGTGGTTGTGCCTTCGTTTGTTGCCCAACCAATGTCAGGGTTATTGAAGTCTCCAAGCACTATCCTGTGTTGTGTTTTGACGACATCGACGATGTTGTTGTAAAGATCGATATTATGTGCAACCTTTCTTTTTGGGGGACGATATTCGAGAGTGATTTGCCATTTTGAATGTTTTCCGACAACTTTGATTGATACTGTGCCATGTCTGCTATTTGGAATGGTGACTTCTAATATTTGCAAAGTTTTTTTTTCACGAGAAACAGCACTCCTCCGCCCTCTAGGTCTTGTCAATCATTGTGGAATAGTGAGTAACCGGGGAGGGTAGCGTTCACATTGTAACATTTGAGAGTACCGTTAGTCACATTAACTGGATTTTTTTGACTTGAACTGCTTCTACTTTCTGGCCTTGTGTCGGAGCCAAAATTTAGTTTTCGTTTACACGGTTTGTACTAACGGAGCAGCGATTACTGCCTCTAACTCGAACTGGATTGACGACAGAAACTTTTTTGATAGGACCTGCGGTGATGTTTTGTTGGGCTAGGTGTATCTAGTATTGGCACGAGTGGTGGCCGTCTGGTCATTCCGTCGGGAACTGCTGACGAAGTTGTGGGTTGGAAATCGAATACGTTTTTAGGTTTATTTTCGGTGACAAGACCAGCGCCGGTGTATTTAGGGAAGTTTTCGAGGGTATCGAATCCTTACGTGTTTATGCAATCCTTGTTGGTGATTATGTCGAAGTTTTAGTACTTTGGGTCGATCGCCGTATCCCAATGATCAGAGAATGTAAATTTCTGAGCTTTACAGAAAGTTGCTCGGAGATTGTTAAGTAAAAACATCTTGCTTAACTTTGATCTACTCTGGTTCGTATGGGACATGATGCCAGTGACATGGATGTTCGCGTTCGAATTTTTGACATTGGTTAGCATGTTTTCATACTATATCCACGTCGATTCCATCTGCAACGCGTCTTTATTTCCAAATTGTAGTATATTTCGTTTTGAAGAATGTATCTTTTCCTGTTTGATTATTCCTCTCACCTTGTCCATTTTCAAGTCTGTTTTGCCGAGTATTTCCAGTTGAATTCTCCGTTTTTGATGATTTGATTTGAAGGTGGTGACAATGCAATCACTAATCAAAATAATTTTCTCTGTATTCTGAGAGTCCATTTCATCGGGCAATACATTAAATCGGTACCGTGTTTTAGGTCGGATATAGCGAAGTTGTGGCATAACGTGTGTTGCATTGTCACAGCGTGGCTGCCTCCTGCTTACTATAGTTGTGTACAGTGCATTGCTACCTTTGACTGAGTTTTCTATCGATTCGATGCGGTCATTTCTCTCTGCGGCAAGAGCTTAAAGCTTCTTGGCCCATTTGGAGTCTAGGTGCAATTGAAGTTCTTTCACTTGATTTAGGGTGGCCTCAGTAGTTTATTTGACTGCCGCTAGTTTACTGTTAGTCAGATCTTTGAATTCGTGGAACTGTTTCAACACGTTCTCCAATTTTGATTCAACAGCTTCCAACCGGGTATCCGGCTTGACTGTTTTTGTTTTGGACGAGTCATTGGATGCATGACTAAATAGTGCCTTCAGTTGTTTGATTTCTTATACCCTATGTTTGATTACCTCTGTCTGTTGACATAGCTTGCAGCGCGCTGTCTTGCATTCTCCATTTCAGGGACTACTGCGCAGATTTCTGCAGAGCTAGAAGAACTATCGCTAAGCATTAGTTTGGGATCGTTAAAGTGGTGGCAAATGACACATTCTAACTTAGCCTGAACCATCTTGGACTGTTAAAGAGATTACCGGTGGGAAAATGGGCCGTTCGCTTGAGTTCTATTTGCATGATTTCTTGTAGACAACAGTTATGAATGTAGTACCTATAATAAGATGCGGGATGTGACGATTAGGTCGACGATTCGAAAACAGATGCTCGTTAGCGCAGAGTCACTTCGTTTTGCGCGGTTGAGTTAAATGCAAAGCTAAACTTATTCGTAGCTCCTCCCTTCTGCTTCTTAATGATGAGGGAATGATGTTATGATTCTGAGCATCCACCTTGTACCACACATGGTCGGTTGAGTACCAGAAATGTCGTAGAAATTAATTAAATTTCAGTAATGTGGTGCTGTAAAATCATAGCGCGATTCTAAGCTGCAAGATGTTAAGTGTCCCTACTGAGCATCCTCTAGTTATCATGAACATAGTTATTGTGAGCATGAACCACCTACAATAGTTACGTGTACGAACCACTTACAATATGAGCATGAACCAACTACAATATACCAGTCGCAGTACAATGCAATGATACTAGTGGTTTTGTTATAGAGAATAGGCCACATTTGACAATGCTAAAAATCGATATGCCAATAACATTTTTAGGATATTGTTTTAGACAGACAGGTAACACGTGCACAGCTGAAATATAATATAAATGAATTAGAACGGTATCCTAACAGTGCGGAATTTTAACAGAGATATCCTAACAGTGCGGTAGTACGTTTCCAAATTATAATTATGCAGTGGCAATACCATTTGCATTTGAAATGTTCAAGACCAGTATACCCATACACTAAACAACATTGATGGAGTACAAACAGGTAATATGAGCCCAGCTGAAATAAAAATAAAATAAGTAAGGATAGAAATCGAAATAATAGAATTCAACTGAATTAATAACACTGGTTTTCACAGTGTGGAATCAACACATGCTATTTCAATGCGTAATAAATGTTCCGTATGCTCATCATCGAGCTTATTCAAGTTGACACGCACTGGAACACTACCTCATCTGCAAAGAGTCCTCCAAAACGACGTTTATTGTTTGTAAAATGTCCAGAGTCAAGTCGGGGAGTCCAGGTCAGCTGTGATGGGATGTACCAAGCCAGCTGAGAGATGAGGCGAGAGGCGGGCAGGTGGGCTTCGTGTGTCCAGGTCAGCTGGATGAGAGCGGGCATAAGCTGGCAATACATGTGTGCTGAAAGGAGTGTCACGTGGTTGGTTTGATGGATGCGGTGGAAGAAGGGGTGTCAGGATTTGGGGAAGAAGAGCTGTTTGGGCGAGATGAGGCGTGTAGGGCAGTGGTTGTTAGCTCTTCATTTCCATTAGGTCGCTTGCAAACTATTATTTCCATGTTAGCACAGTCATAAGTATGCTAATTATGTTGTTTATTTTCCCCTCATGTTAGCATTCCTTAGTGTGAGGGGGGAAACTTCTGCAGTATCCCCGTTACCCCACCCAATTTTTCACACCACAAAAGTTTTAGGAGCACCCCACACACCACCTCTTCTCGCGCTCGCACAGAATGAACTGAGTGTTGATGAGACGAAACTGTCTTCCAAGTTGACTTGAGCATTCCCGGGGTTTCGTGTTCAGCCAATGAAATTTTGTTAAGTTCGATGTGTTCGATGAAGCTGAGAAAATTTTGTTGTGTTCGTATGCGTGCTTTCCAACGTTAGCAAAAAAGTCATTGGAAGGTTTTGCTGTTTCTGCAGGGTCTTCATACTTGAAAGACTTTCTGATTTATCGTGGGGCACAATGTTCCCAAGAATATTCCAAGTCGGCTTCGTTTATTATTGGCTTTTCTAAATCTAAGAGGTGTGCAACTCGCGTTTCTTTGCCTGTTAGTTTTTGGGCGCTGTTCATCATCGATTACAAATTGCTCGTGAAATATTTAGAACACGCGATTCATCTCACAAGTCCCTGCTATTTGTGTCGGTGTTATGCGTGTCGGCATTTTTGTTATCTTCAAATCTCAGTTCTCATAGTGTCGAGAGCCGCTGAGAACGTGTCTAAGAAAATATCTAATTGAATAGTTCTTACGTATTACGCATGTTGTTGAGCAATGGTACTCTGTTCTTTAACACATGTTTCTGAGAATCTCGTGAGTAGTTTCCATTGGTTTTATACGTCATGTTGACGATTTTTTCATGATCAGTTCAGTTATTGGGGGTCGCAGAGTGACTCACAGTCGTGGGTGCTCGAGACAAGCGATCGGTTGTTCGTAATAATCAGATCGAGCAATGAACACTGTCTTTTGTGTTATACTTCATCAGCTGCTGTCTGGAGATTGGATTCTATGTGGCTGAATGACTGGTTACTGGCTTTGGGTGGACTGTAAGTAGCTTCGGCCATAAAAGATTTAGTTGTTCTCACCTGGACGGTAAACCAAACTTCACGGACTTCGCCTTTGTTTCTAACTGTTTTCAATGTCCTGGTTATAAAACCTTCAGTTTAATATTCAAGCCGGAGTGTAGCTGAGCAAGATCCTTTTGTCCGGATCAAATGCAAGCAACTATGGCTAAGATAAAAAACAGACAAGCATGACCATAGGAACAATGACCTTAAATATGGGAAGAGATGAAAGTAGGTAACAAGAATGCCATTCCCTCTGAATCCATCGGCGAGGACCATGCATGCAAACCAATATGCAACAATGCCAATATTCGACAGAGGTTCTTCATGATAACACCTCAACTTTCCCGTTTTGTCAAAGAGTTCTGAAGTCATTTTGACTGTGCATCTGACAAATCATGTGATCTTCATGACCTTGGGCAAAGAGCAGTCAAAACAGGGAAGCGACTCCGAAACATGGAAACATGTTTGCTGTTGCAGATAACAAGTTGCACACTATCCCTTCTATATATACACAAATAATTATGAATGCAGATGAAAGTGGTCAAAATCGCACCCCTGTAACGAAGGGGAAAAACAAAATGTAATATCAGCAAACAAGAAAACTACAGTAAAACTTCCAGACAGGACTGTGGATCTAAAGGGGGCGAAAGTTGGCAAGGTCCAACAGAGACATAACCAGAAAGAGGCCCTTGGGAACTACGAATTCACTTTGACATCTAGAGCCGTTTTCACTTCAGACGATGCAATTCTGCCACGTATTTTCAAATCTAAGCTCATGAAAACTCATCAAGAAGTTTGCAACATAATAAAATATGCAGCAAAGAGGCAGATGCTCAAGTCGTAGGATTACCATACTAGATGAAGTGGTTCTTTTGCAGACGCTGGTCATGAAGGCAGCAAGGATAGTGACAGTCAATGATCTCTCTCACTCCTTCAACAATATGCTTATGTCTCACAAGAAATAATGATGAAATCATGTATGTGTTTGATACTTACAAGAAAGGTTCTCTGAAGTGTGCTTTCAGAGATAAAAGAAGACAAGGAGAAGCACCAGTTGGTAATCAGGTCAGAGACGAAGCAAGCACTAAACGTATCCCAATGACCAGATCCATTCACATGTGAAGACAAAGGCGGACCTGACCAATCATCTTGCTGCAAAGGCCCTGGAGTTGAACAGTTCGTCAAAAACGCTGGTCAAAACCATAAAAAAGCAGACACACTGATGATATGCCAGTCTGCCTTGCCATCACAACGAAACCCACCTGATACAAATATTATTTAGTACGCACCATATACAAATGTCCTAGTGTTTGTCATTACTATCTATGACCTCATGCATAAGAACACATTTACTTCCATGTTCACCGAGATATTGATCTAGGGCCAATACGGAGAATCATAGGGGCCTAAAGATCAAAGGCTTTACCAGCCTTCCGTGCGTTCAATGGCGCTACCAGCACTGTGAGGTTCTCTCGTGTAGGCAATGCAATCTGGTTGCAATATTCACGAAGGCAACAGCAGATGTAATCAGTTCTCTGCAAATGCATCCATCAGAGGCAGAATTGACCGAAAGTATGTTGTCCACTCTAGGTAGGCTCGTCTGTGTAGCCTACCCCCCAAAAGACATCAATGCCAATAACATCTCCGTACTGATTTGGAATTTCTTTTAAGCAAATAGCAGAAAGTGACAAGCTATATCCTACACTTAGAGCTATAGAACAACTTGTCCTTAGAGCCCATATCGAAAGCAGAGTGTGGGGACAGGCTAGCATTGCTCTGCAGACCCACAAACAGAGAGTATATCAACGAAACTCTGATTTTGTCCGGTCTACGTGAATTTGCACGTACACTTTCACGAACAGTCAGATCCTTATCTAATCTTGAATCAGATAACAGGCGGGCGCCGCGAAGAGGTGGAAAGGGGGGGGGGGGCTTTCGGCTCATGCTTCCGAATATTCATTGGGAATGTTTATGTTCTGAACATTTTAATTCATGTTTATTGTATTTATCTATGTTTTTTCTTCGTTAAATGGCTGTATTGGGGTATACTTGGTTACTAATTGTTGCTCTGTATATATATTTTTTTCATTGCTGGTAGGAATATTGTTATAACTCATTTCTGGAAGGTTGAGGTGTTGGGATCCCCTAGGCAATAAGTTGGATGTGCTCTGGAAAATTAGATGAAATTGCTCTATTCTGTTTTTTTGAACTGTTTACATCTTTTCTGTTGCATGGTTGCGGACGAGATGATAACTGAACCGAATTTAAGAAGAGAGGCATTATTGTTACACTACGAAAAAAAAAACGGAAAAAGTTATTCAATTAGTGCTGTAAGGGTATTTTAATTGTTTATGTCAGATTCACTATGTTCTTTCGCCCGATTTTTGTCATGAGTGTCAAAGCTGTATTTTTTTTTAATTTCATCGTATAAACATTTAGGAAAACTATATATTCATTTGCACTGATAACTAGATGCATCCCATCGTACTAGATGCATCCCAGAATTTGACAGCTGAACAATCATTTCCATGACCATGGAATGCAATAGTTGAAAAATAACGAATCTTCATTAAGCCGCTAGCTATTTTTCCATAATCTTCGACGTACTATTGAAATAAGTGTCTGGGCATGAACAAAATCCTGTTTAATGGTTTTCGTGACCAGAGAGTTTTCACATATCATCACCACCATCGTCATCATTCGTTTCAGTTGCATACTGGGTCTATGTGACCTCATCATTCACACACCCCTTTTCCGTGGCATATTGCTATGTTTCAATGTTTATATCAATATACATTTATGTCTGGTTATAGATTCTATATATTTTTTCCTGTACATATATGTTTGTATTCTAATCTAGTTGGGGTTTAATTGACTCATTCAGTGGTTGGTTGGTGGGTTCTTAGCTGTTGGATGCTTCGCTAAAGCCTGTTGGTTTGATTTGGGGTAACGTGTTGTGTTTCACATCTATTTATTTCATATGTATATAATATTCATATGAATAGTATGGTACAATAGTTTGGTTGTTGGCGGATTGATGTATATTTTTCTTAGGATGCAGTAGCTTCGTTACGAGAATCTATCTACCCCATAACGCATTATCCAGTTCTGAACCAGTTATGTCGGTGTTACCATGTATCCGCATGCTGCAAATGGACCGTTATCAAGCGTATGCAGACTGTTCCGGTTGTCTTATCTCGATTTTTGTACAGCGAGTATCGGTTGGAAGCCCTATAGCGGGAGTGGCTGAACGGTGTTGATTTATTGTACGTTATTAAATCGTTTTATGTGTTCATAGCAATGATATATGTTGAATTTGTATTGTTTTCGGAATTTTGAATAGTTCTCTCATACAGTTATAGGAATTTTCAGGATATTTCAGGCTTGCAACTTCCATGTAGCACAATATTTCAGGCATATTTGGTCGGCTATTGCATCATTTCCGTATTTTGGTATTTTTTTTTTAAT
>SDVV010007155.1:0-17957 GCA_016164225.1 Gammarus roeselii
GAATATCAGTGTATAATGATTGAACATCAAGGCTACACATGAATATAAATCCGCATTGTCCAATCCACCAATACTCCGAACAGAATCGTAAGTCTTTCTAGAGTAAAATCATCATCTGACAATTCCATTAAAATAGGGAGAAGTGATTTACCTAAATTTAAATTAGGATTCATTTTTCATAGGTAGCTTTGATGTTGAATCATTATACGCTTATATTCCCGCTAACGGAGCTATAGAGATAATACTCAATAGGATCTTCATGAACGATCAGATCTTGCACCATGGACTCAATAGAAACAATTTTAAAAAAATTATTGAAACCTCGCCTGAATGACTATTTTTTTAGATTTAACGGATGCCTCTACCACCAACTAGATGGTCTTGCTATGGGATCCGCATTATCCCCCGTGGTAGCTAATATTTTTTTTAATTCATTCGAAACACTCCATTTGCAAAATTGTTCTGCAGAGTTCAAACCAAAGTTTTACAGGAGATATCTAGATGACACTTTCTTTTTGTTCAACAATGAAAACGAAGCCCTCTCATTATTTGATTATTACAATAGTAATCATGACCAAATTAAATTCACATATCTATTCCTTGATGTTTTGGTGAGGCGTATAAATAATTCGTTTGTTACTTCGCCATACCGGAAGCCTACTTTCACTAGCTTGGGCATGAACTTCTTCAGTAACACTTATTTCAATAGTTGCATTTATACCCTTGTTCACAGAGCGTTCAACATTTCGTCTTCTTATGAGGTGTTTCCCAACGAAATCTCTTTTCTAAAAACCAATTTTCAACAAAATCACTTTTCTCTGAAATCAATGCGCTCTGTCGTCAACAAATTCCTGAACAGTCATTATAACACGAAAATTGTAACAGCAACTGCCCCCAAACTAAAAATGTACTTAAATTTACCGGAATTGGGATCCCGAAGTCAGCAATTGAGATCTGAAATTCGTCTCCTCCTCTGTTTTTTTTCCTTTCAAATCTTCCCCGAATTTTATTACCGCGGAGGTTTTAGAATTGCATCTTTTTTCAAAATTTGTGAATCTCCTGAACCTATGTTGAGAGCAAGTGTCGATTACAAATACACGTGCGACTGCTGCCAGCAGTCCTACATCGGTAGCACAGCTAAGCAGATGTTCCGACGCTGTTCTCAGCATAAGGGGCTCTCATTCCGTAAAAGGCAAACTCTTAGCCAACCTGATCATTCATCCATCCCTCCTATGTGATCATTGCCTCTCCAAAGACCACCCGCTGGGACTATAACTTTTTTCTAGAATTGATACATCTCAAAACAATGACGATCTTAGGATACTGAAGTCATTGCATAATAAAACTGTAGCCCTGAAATGAATGCGTATCGAACTGCAACTAATTTGAATATTTGTTCGAATTTCTAATTTTCATTGTCTCTAGAATACATTTGCTTTCATGTTACCTTTAAACCTTTTCGTTAGTACCAAAATATTGTTCTTAAAGATTGGTTATAGATAAACCCGGAACACTTACGTATGTGTGTGTGTAATGTGCGTGTTCCGGACTTATCGTGGTCCATCTGCTTTGTCCATTCGTTATCGGATTCAATGGGTCCCAGCATTTCATGAAGTTATGTGTTCTAGACCCAAGTTATGAACGGGACCTACGTTTGTTTGAAAATTAGTCTAACTGATTAAACTTAGCCTGACTCAACTAAACCAAAAGTAGAGGTACGGGTTTGAGGCACATTTTAGGGTTTATTCGCCTTCGATCTATTCAGGGGTTCACGAGATAGTTTCGCGTGAGTCCCAACAACGCTAAGAACGAGTAGCCTTGATGGATTCACTACAGCTAAGGAATATCAAAATCAAAGTCTCAATTTCAATACTGATTCACTACTGGCGACTTGTGCCTCGCCTAAGTTTAGCTCATTGATCGGAATTTCTAATAATTCTGAGTAGCTAATTGATAATGAATAAAAATAGATGAAGTTGACCGGATACATTTATGATATTTTATTCACTAGCGTAATAAATCCAGTCTTTGAGAAACAATGCCATGAGCGCCTTGTCTATGCACCAACAGTACCCTATTCTCTGAGCGAGCGTCTTGTCCATGCACCAACAGTACCCTATGCTCACCTCACTTTCCCCAACCGTGACGGTCTCGCGCCCTCCTGCTGGCACACCACAGTGTAGGGCATCACGCCCTCCACCACTCCCTTGGCCACCCTCAGCTGCAGCAGCGCAGAGTCTTCTGGCATAGACGTAGGGAAGGCCTCCGGAAACATAGGCATAACAGGCAGGGGGGCCGCCTCTTCTCCGGGAGTGAGGGGAGCAATCAGATAGCAGTCGATACCTCGCTGCATCTCACATGAGCCTGTAGAGGAAAGGTGCTGAGAGGTGCACAACACTTTCTGTAACCCCTCGAATCTAGTACCTCATCAGAAGTACTAGATTCGATGAGCACGTCTCTGGCACCTCTTGCCGCTTCCGAAGTGCCATTTTAAATAATCCGCGTTATATATTATCATGAAACCACTAAGTTATACGTTTATAATAATTATAAAATCAACCGCTAGTCTTAGTCTTTTGCTAGCATAAACAAACAAAAACGAAGATACTTAAGCGCACATTTCCGCTTTTAAACATGCGTGCGGGATTCGTCCGAGGCCCCACAAAACTGAGGATAATGACCAAAATATTATTGAACCCTTATCCTAATTAAATGCTGCAAATGAATCGTTTGCAGTAACAGTAACCGTACAGTAACAATCTCTTTGTATATTCGTTATAAAAAGTATAATCACTCTCATATTCATAACAACTAGCAGCGTGTAGCGTGTACGTAACTCACTGTCTTCGGGAAGGAAGAGGAAGACATCGGACCAAGTCAAGTCAGCCGCTTCTCCGTCCCAGGGCGAGTTGGAGAACTCATCAGAAAGTTCGTCAAAAGAAGACCCGTTTCCCTGTTCGGTCACATTCCCATCCAGCAAGTGATTGAGTCCAGCACTAATTGCTCCATTGCCCTCTTCACCAGCGCCGAACTTCACTGAAGAGGAGAGATTGGCGGTCTTGCTAGTGAGCCAGGCGCGGGGGTAGTAGGGCACCCTCCCAAAGGTGGGCACAAAACAGATGCTGCTTAGTGCCAACCCGCATAGAAGGACCGCGGCTACGAAGATGCATTTACGCCACTCAGGGAAAGAGTCGGCTAGTAGGGACAGCATGGGCTTGGCAAACACGGTACCCACGAGGACTGTGGCCCCCACCAGGCCCTGTAGGGCTATGGGCACGCCAAGGCCCACGCCGATGACCATGAAGAAGGGCATCACCGGCACTAAGCCTGGGAGCAGGGAAACGATTATGAGCGGGTATCGGTTATATTTGGCCTCATTGACAAAAGTTATGCCATCACGGCTATCATGAATTGGTTAGCTATATGTCTGTATAAGATGGGATGTCAGTTATCATATAGGTATAATTACATATGCAATGTTCAAATTTCTTAAATGTTACTAGTCATCATGTAATACGTAGTGAGAATATTTAGTTGTATAGCTGATGAACTCATCTAATTGATTTTATCAGCTACAATTAGACAAATCAATCTAGACACACTTAGGTAGAGGCCTGACGCTTGAAGCCATCACTAGAGTGACTCACCGGCAAAGAACATAAAGTAGTGAGCCTTAATAAGAAGAGTGTCCTGGTTGATCTTCATCTTGAAGGTTGATCCACAATTACAAGTATTTATTTACCCGGATGAACTTTCAAGCAATTATAGGATGAACAAGTTTAGACAACTTCAGGTGTCCAATTCCAGTCCTGGCGCTGTAGTATGAGGAACCACTTGTTGCTGAGGTATCGCGAAGAGACTCGGCTTCCTCTCCTCTCCATGTCTTCTTGGTGGCGACAGCAGTAACTCTTCAAGAGGCGCGACGGATGCTTATTGGTTACAGGTACGCACTCATTTCTCCTGGGGAAAGAAGAAAGAACATAACTTGTACAATCTTCTTCTAACTTTCGCTTTGTGAAACAGAGTGACACACATATTAAGGTATCAGAGCTAGAAGATGAATACCATACAAACATTGTCTTTAGACTAGACAACACGGTGTCATTTATAATATAGTGAATAAATAGTAACCAGATACGAACTGGACTGATCTGGTCTGAAACATATATTTTTGTGGAAAACATTTCTCGTACCCTGCCAACTGAGACATTCCATTCTTATAAATGGGCGTGCGGTTCATAGGAATATGTCCAGCTGTTTTCTAGGCATGACTGACCAGTTGAGAGGCGTGGGACCACACTCGACTCTCACCTTGTCCCTCCTTTTTGCTTGTCGACGCTGCATGCTTTACAAATATCTTGATAGGCAATAAATAAGAATGAAGTAAAACATATTAGTAATGATCGAGGGTAAATCATTTCATGCGATATAATGTGAAATATAGTTTAATGCATTAGTCAAGTACATTTGTCAGTAAGCTTTCCGGTTGGTCAAAAGATAAATGAAGCACATGGCAACTGCCGGAGGGGGTTGTCGTGCTCTGTTTCTCCCACTGCGGGGGAAATAGGGCAGTTGATTTTCGCTGTTATAGGGAGTAGAATTGTAGCTCCGTGAATAACTCTAAACGGGATTAGAAGATACCAACCGGGAAGATATCAGCAATGTGACGCTAAGTTTAATATTAAGACTTAACGACTAGAGTACTTATAGGGTGACGCAGTGATAGTTGTAGACTAACTTATTATGGGGATAGGGAATTAAGGTAGTTTAGTTATAGCAAATAGAGACCCGAATGAGTCACTGAGACGAATTTTCAGACCACCAAGATGACCGCGCTTACTTAACCATAAAATAAGGGAAATGTCTTAAAATAATGCAAATATACAAAAAAAAATAAGTACAGTCGGAATTCTGTGGTTCATGTTATGATCAGTCTGATCAATGGGAAAATAAATGTAATGAAGTTATCTCAAAACGGTTGGGTAAAAAAAAATGCTAAAATAAATCCCGACCACAATGGTACTTCGAACCGGGATGAATGTTTGATAGAAAAAGCAACTTTGGATTGCAAATTGTTTAGATAAGACAGACGTTGGCTCCTCAAGACAATTTGTAGTTCGGTTATTGCAAAAAGATGGCTATTGACTATCCGATTGGAATTTAAAGTCAAATTCAAGTTGGATGAAGCCAGGAAGAAGTTAAATAGCATCATTCGTGGGCGGAATATATTTAAATAGGGCAAAAGTGTGCTCCCAAGATATTTTGTGCTTTCCAGGATGGTAAAACAAAGATGAAAGAAAACATTGATCACCCAATTTGAATTGAAAGAAATTCATTGTGGGTGAGGCTAAGAAGTTGTGAAGTGTTCTTGGCATGCAAAATTGTATTGAATAAAGCAAGAGTGTCCATAAGCTTTTTGTGAAATTTATGGTTACAGTTTGTGAAGATGCAGGTTATTTGGGACAAGGTAAGTTCTTATTTAAAAATAATTTGTGCAAATTGAAGTGTGTAAGATTTCTTAAAGTACCTGCATTTTGTTATGCAAAATTAGGTTTTAGTACTAAAGTGGTCCTCAAATTTTTAATTTTGCGTGTACCACTGTGGCAAAGGAGTGACTTTGCAATTTAACCGGAAAGGACAAAGTAGTCCTTGAGTTAAATTGCACTGTTTCATGATAGCGAAGGAGTGACTTTGCAAATTAACTGAAAAGGACAGAGTAGTCCTTGAGTTGGATTGCATTGATTCATGACTGAAGGAAGGTGATAATTTTCAGGTGAACAATTCTCACGAACTGCGGCAGGAATTATTGACAAATAACGGGTGTTATTGTTGCCAGTCTATTCTTGTTAGTTTCTTGAGAGAGTTTTTGACTTTGAAAATAAGAGACCAGGTATAAGATCATGGACAATTAAAAATTGTCTGTTCAATAAAATAATAACTCACCCTTTAAAGTTAATGCAAAGGGGTTGAGATAAGTCTCAACAAGGAAGAATAAGATTATTTCCACCGCGAAATTTTATTTGATTGTTGTAAGGTCTGAAGTTCAAAATGAATAGAAATGCAGAACTTCAGCGACTGGTGACTTTGCGTACCCGCTTGTGAGGCAAAGTCACATGAAATGTGTTGTGAACATGTTCCATTCATTGAGGCAAGGAATCAAGACAAGTTGAATTGTTATGTTACCACTGCGGGAACATGTTTGGACACTGCATAGGCAGATGCTTGAAGTTGTTAATGAGGATATTGACATTCCTCAAAAAGAAAAATTTCAATTCGAGGACGAAAATGATGAGTCATTGGAACCCTTGAATATCATCATAGCAAAGGTCAGAAGATTAAGAATTGAAGTGCAGCCAGCACCAAATAGTGAAGCTGCTGCATCAGTAAGCAATTCTTCCCTCAGAAGTGAGAGAGTCAAGCTACCTACTCTAGAGATGCTAGACTTCAGCGGGAACATACTCATGTTCACCTCATTCTGGCAAAGTTTCAGAGCCATCCATGAAAATGATGAGCTGGAACCCTCTGAAAGTTTCAATACCTGCAAAGCAAGTTAAAAGACGCTGCGAAAAATACACTGGCTGGGTTTGCTCCAACAAATGAGTCCTACCTACAATCAGTTGCAATGCTAAAAAAGCTGTATGGAACGAGGATCGCATAAGGATGGCAAATCTGGATGCACTTGATGATCTTCTAGCTCCTGCTGATTCAATTTCTTCTCTGCAAGAGTACAGACAAAAGGTGGAAGTAAGCCTTTGCCATCTGAAGACAGCAGGAGTAGACTTCAGTGACTGCAGGCACTGTTCCTCAATAACTGCACACCGGATCTGGCGCAAACTACCATCAAGGGTCAAAGAAGCGTGCAGTAGAGGCAGAGACCCAGATGCTGCATGGAGTTTGGCAGAATTCCGAGACGCACTCATGTCTGCGATCACTAGACTTAAGAACTGTGAGACTGACTTCAAGCCACAAGTAAACGGAGGCCGGAAGCCAAACTATCAAGGAAGTTCAAGGAGCAATTCCAATGGACACCATTCCAGATCAACTGATGGAAACAATCGAGGACCCCTGTCACCTGTGGGATCCTTCCAAGTAGGGACATCTGGATGCACATCTCGTGCTGAAGGTCACTTTTTATCGCTGTACAAGGTATGAAACAAATGAAGAGAGAAAAAACAGTTCTGTGGGCAACACTCCCACTAGTGTAACTACAGTGAATGCACTACCAGCAGGGTGTGGGAAGGCGACCGCCCTACCCACAGCTTTAGTTAGGTTGAAAACAAAGGATGGTGTGAAACTCGTGAGAGCCTTGTTCGACCAAGGGGCTCAGAGGTCCTTCATCAACAGAGGAATCATGAGCGATGATGACACTACATGTCGACCCACCACCCTGACAATTGACGGTTTCAACAGCAGAGGAATTGAAGAACGGTATGACATAAAGAATGTCACCATAGAAGTGTCGACACATGAGAACATCTCCCTGGAAATGATTGAAGTCGACACTTTGGCTGAACGGCTTAACATGAGTGGAATCAGTGAACTAGCCACTCGCCTCAAAGCCAAGGGACGCAACTTGGCTGACAAGTTTGAAAATACAGTCCACTACCCAGTTGGTATGCTCATTGAAGCAGATCATTACTATGATTTTGTTTTTCCTGAAAAACAGGATGAAGGAATAACAATAATATCTTCAAAGTTAGGAGACCTACTGTCAGGTCCCATAAAGGAATTTCAAGACAACGCTCAAATCAATGTGATAACTGCACTTAAGGTAGCAGTGTCAGACAAAGAAGCAGAAAAGGATGTTGACCTATTGTGGCGTTTGGACACAATAGGGATATCATCGGGAAAAAAACACCCAGATGATAGAGCAGCTCTAGAGCAATTCAACAACAACATCCAATTTTCAGAGGGCAAGTATGTTGCCAGATTGCCATGGAAAGCGGCTCATCCCACACTGCCAATCAATTATCGGTTGGCCCAAAGAAGGCTGGTGAGCAATCTAAAGCGTCTGCGGAAAGAACCCGAACTGTTGAGGCACTATGACAGTGTTATGCAAGAGCAACAATAAAGAGGATTCATCGATAGGATAAGTGACATGAAGCTACCAGATGTATGACACTACCTGCCTCACCACGCTGTGAGAAAGGAATCTCCAACAACACCGTTGCGGGTGGTTTTTGATTGTTCAGCAAAACTAAATAATGATGCGGTAAGTCTAAGTAATTGTTTGTACCCAGGACCATCCATGGTCCCAGAGTTACCTCAGATGGTGATGCGATTCAGATTGGGGTCACTAGCTACCTGTTCTGACATTGCAAAGGCATTCTTGAAGGTAGGTTTGGATGAACAGGACAGAGACTTCACGAGATTTGTATGGCCCTGAGATCCCATTGATCCTGACAGCCTCGTAGACACCTATCGTTTCAAAGTCATCCTTTTTAGAGCCCTTTGCTCACAGTTCATATTAAACGCAACAATTGACCACCACTTAGAAAAGTATGGTAGGCAAAAGGACATAACAGACAAGATAAAAAGGAGTATCTATGTCGACAATTTATTAGTAACTGCATCAACAAAGGCAGAACTACAAGAATTCTACAGTTCATCCGAAAATATTCTGGGCGACGCTGGACTCAACCTTTGTGAATGGGCTACCAATGACCCAGATCTCAAGGATCTGACGGAGAAAGAAGGCGAATCAGATACCAGACCCATTGTTCCAGTTTTAGGACTCAGATGGGACACTGTACAGGACACCTTGATGGTGGCTCCTAGAGAGTTAGAATCAGGCAAACCAACAAAGAGAATCATTTACCGAGGATTGCCTGCATAATTTGATCCTCTTGGACTAACGACTCCCATCATTATCAAGGTCAAGTTCCTAATGAAGGAAATGTGGCAGTCAAAGGTAGATTGGGATGAGGATCTCCCCGAAGCTATTGCAATCAAATGGGAAAATTGAAGGGAGAGTTCACCAAGATGGGTGACATACCTGTCAAACGCAACTCTGAGATAGGAAAATCAATGACCCTACATACCTTTGTAGATGCTTCCACAGTAGCATATGGAGCAGCTGTGTACGGAGTAAGTGAAGGTAATGCCACATTATTGATGGCAAAAGGACGGATTGCACCCGAGAAGACACTTTCAGTTCCCAGACTGGAGTTGACAGCAGCTCTACTTGGAGCAAGGCTCACTAAATATGTATGTGAAGCCTATGGCAAGGAAGTAAATGGTAAGGCCATACACATGTGGTCAGACAGTTAAGTGACACTGGGTTGGATACACTCAACAGGCTCATTAGAAGCTTACATGCAGAACAGGAAGACAGACATCAAAAAAATTCTTCCCAACGCTAATGAGCATTATGTTCATACAAGTCAAAACCCAACTGACTTGACAACTCGAGAAATCGACCAAAACGAGCCACCTGTGGTCGAGCCACCTGTGGTGGCATGGGCCAAAAATTATAACGGAACTCCAGAAGTGGGAAAACTTCCCTACAAAAGTGCAAAGTGAGACACTAATAGTGCAGAAGAGCTTCCACCCCCAGAGTCTTTTAATATCAGTAGCCATCAGATGCAGCACTTTCAAAAATCAATAACCACCTTTGGGTGGGTAAAGAGGTATATTGAGTGTCTGAAGTTGAATGTGAGAAACCATGGTAAGAACAATAGAAGGTCAAAGAAAAAAGGTAAAGAACATAAATTGACACTCAATGAGATGGAATGGGCCGAATATTGGATAATAAAAGAACTCCAAAGAGAGGAGTTTGCGGAGGAGATGAAATTCTTTCGCAACCCAAGTCCCAAGGGTATCACTCCATTAATGAAGCAGTTAAATTTAAGCATCAAGGCTGACAAGCTAGTGGTGGTTAGCAGGATCACAGAAGCCAAGATTGAGGACTCTGTGAAGTATCCAATCCTGCTACCTACCAAACATAGAATCACAAAAATTATCATTGAAGATGAACACAATGTCAAGCACCACATGGGAATAAACCACGTCGTGGCCAGCCTGCGTCAATGATGGTGGATCCCCAGGATTAGGCAAAACACAACGGAAGCAATAATGAACTGCATGCAGTGCAGAAGAGAACGTGGGACACACTACCGTGGACCACCAACCCCTCCCCTTCCAGGGTACAGGGTGAGTCACTCTCGCTCATTTGCTGTAACAGATGTGGACTATGCCGGTCCAGTTTAAGTGAAAGATAGGATACGAATCGAAAAACGGTACATTGCACTGTACACGTGGGCATCCACCAGGGCAGTACACTTGGAGGCTACTGAGGATCTGTCTGTAGAAGTCTTCTTGGAACCTCTTCAACGGTTATCTGCTCGTCGCTCCTATCCTCGAAGGTTAATTAGTGACAATGGATCAAACTTTGTGAGCTCCGCAAAAATACTCCACAGTTGGGAGGAACATCACAGGGTTTGGAGCACTTTTAATCAAAACAAATGCAAGTGGCCTTTCAACCCTAGCAGGGCCCCTTGATTTGGAGGCTTCTTCGAGAGGATCGTGAAGATGGTTAAGCTTTGTCTACAGAAAACGTTACACAGAGCCATGGTGACAGAAGATGAGCTACACACAGTACTCTGCGACTTAGAAGCGGATCTCAATGATCGTCCGCTAACTTCTATCTCCGACTCAGTTGATGAATATCAACCCCTCACGCCGTCCCAGCTGGTGCTCGGACATCGTCTGGACAGCGTGCCAGTGGCAACACTAGACCCGGAGGAAGAGCTAGATCCCTCCATGTTCACAGCAGAGCTTCTAACACGACGTCAAAGGAATGTCCAGAAGATTCTGCATCGTTTCCAGACCGGGTTCAGAAAATAATACCAAAACATACTGCGGCATCATGCCGTAGATGCAAGGGAAATCGTTGCACCGAAGGTGTGTGACATAGTTCAGATCCATTACGATGGCCCCAGGTTGTTATAGAGTCTGGGATGGATCATCGAGACCCACGCAGGTAAAGACGGTCACGTGAGAAGCGTGAAACTCAAAACTCGTGGAGGCACCATCAGTCGACCGGTGACTCTGCTGTACCCACTAGAGGTGCAAGCGGTGTAACCCATTGAGAGTCCACCAGAGTCGCAGAGTCAAGACTCGACGTCGCCACATCAATTAGGCACCGAGCGTGGAAACGAAGCGCATTCCACCGTCAACGACACCAGGGACATTCCCATTCCCACGGGTGCAAATGAGCTAAAGGCTCCCCGACCATCTCGGAAGACAGCCTAGGCAGCCCTTCGGCGTATTGCCACTCAACTACAATAAGTGCCAAGACGTCTTCTTCTTGGGTGGGAGTGTGTGGGAAATATTTCTCATACCCTGCTAACTGAGACACTCCATTTGTATAAATGTGCGTGCGGTTCATAGAAATGTGTCCAGCGGTTTTCTAGGCATGCCTGGCTAGTTGAGAGGCGTGGGACTACGTTCGACCCTCACCTCCTCTCTCGCCTTGTCCCTCCTTTTCGCGTCCCGACGCTGCATGCTTTTTAAATATCTTGATAGGCAATAAATAAGAATGAAGTGAAACATTTAAGTAATGATCGAGGGTAAATCACTTCATGAGATATCATTTAAATTATAGTTTAATGCATTAATCAAGTACATTTATCAGTAAGCTTTCCAGTTGGTCAAAAGATAAATGAAGCACAAGGCAACTGCCGGAGGGGGTTGTCGTGCTCTGTTTCTTCCACTGCGGGAGAAATAGGGCAGTTGATTTTCGCTGTTGTAGGGAGTAGAGGTGTAGCTCCGTGAATGCCTCTAAGCGGGATTAGAAGATACCAACCGGGAAGATACCAGCAATGTGACGCTAAATTTAGATTAAGACTTTACGACTAGAATACTTATAGGGTGACGCAGTGATAGTTGTAGACTAACCTACTATGAGAATAGGTAATTAAGGTAGTTTAGTTATAGAAAATTGAAGCCCGGACGACAGCCACTGTGACGAGTTTTCGGACCACCAAGATGGCTGCGCTCACATGACCATAAAATATGGTAAATGTCTTAGAAAAATGCAAATACAAAAAAAAAGTACAGTCTGGATTCTGTGGTTCTTGTTATGATCAGTCTGATCAATGGTGAGAATAAATGAAATGAAATTCTTTCAAAACGGTCGGGTAAAAATACAGTGCTAAAATAAATCCCGACCACAAGTTTTACGTGATGTGCAGGTAAGCGATTGTTTGAACAATGATCGTTTCATTTAAAAAAAATCATGGTTTATTAGCCTCGGATCGCAACAAATTTAAAAGAAAATGAATGCGAACTACTTGAATTTTCTCGTGAGATTTTAACAAAAAAGGACAACAAAAGATACCTTGCGATAAATTACAATTATTTAACCCGATAAATTTGTTTCTACAGTACGCTTACTTGGAAGTAAAGATTGCGGTTCGGAACAACGGAAAACATCACTAACGGTCTTCATAGTGGGTTATCAACTTAATTTGATTTTATCGAAACCCGTTAAAAAATGGCCAAATTTCCATGTACTGAAAAAGGAATACATCATTTTCCATGTTCCACAATCGAAATTTAGTAACAGTGTAACATGAAAAACGATTGTAAAACTCCCGTTGCAGGGACGGTACATTTGAACGTTGGAGGGACTGTGCCTTTGAGCGTCTTAAAAGGGCCAGAAATCCCCCTGCAAACGCTGCAATAAAATCATTTATATTTAAATTCTCGAAATGAAGAAGCGCTTGATTGCAAAGATCCGTCAATAGTCTCCCATAAGTTATCCAACTTTTAAACAGGGGTTTTAGCGTTCTAGTATCGGGAACGAAAGAACAGAGCCCCGAAAAGTGGCAATGAAAAACGAGAGTAATATTGGAAATACACGTATACATACTCAAAATTTACCATCGGTGGCACACAAGCTAGCTCCAGTGTTTTAGCTTTCCTTATTCGATTTATTCGACCCCTTGGAATAACTAGTTAAGTCCATATCCTCGCTTTATTGAGGACTATAAAGATTAATAAGACAGATGTGATTCCTTGTATTAACGTAATAATGAAAAAAAAAATCCCGCGATTTCTTTACGGGCCAGTGCCCACCATTGGCTTTAGCTGACAAAAAAGTGATCTCTTTATGGCAGCAGCAAATTAAAAAAAAATACTAACATTTAAAATTTTCGCTGAGTCTGAATGTCTGAGTCATTCAGTGTTCAAATGGCAGCTGCAGGAAAAGTATGCATTTTACTATCCCTTTCCCCTATTTCTACCAGAAAAGATAGATATAACCACGGCAAATATTTTAAATATGACTCCTACAGAAAATATTATTGAGACCATTTTTGTGTAGAATTACAATCTCTACAACTTATACCCCCAACGTATGCGACCTATCTATAATAGAAAAGTTGTAAATTTCATTTTTTTTATCTCCTAAAATTACGATTATTTTTTGGCATTTTTTCGCTGTATCTCAAAAAATAGGATAGATAATTCAAATCTGAATAATCCACTGAGTTTCTCGTACAATTTTTATAAAATTCTAACCGGAATATATATTGAAGTCGGGTACCAACCGACATAAACTCAAATTGTCGAAAGAAGACCCTCAGTTCAAAAAAAAATCAAAATATCAAATTTCTGATAGTTTTACTTCATTTGCGACGCAAGAAATAATATTTGAGGTTATTTACAGCATGATAAGTATAATATCAGATGAACTACAGCAAGTTGAAATACTCGAAAAAAATGAAATTTTGCAAGCCCGCAGTAGGCAGTGGAGGGTTTTAGCCCATTTGGAAAACAATACAGTGAAGCATGACCGGTGAACGAGCTGTTCTGAGGTCGTGTGATGACTAAAAATCATTAAACATACAAATAGGAACACAGGGAACAATTACTCACAATCACTTACCTTAATGAAACACTCAAACTGAACACAAAGCACGGCGACCTAAAGTACACGAATGATGTCAGTGTGACTCAAACTGAACACAAAGCACAGCGACCTAAAGTACACGAATGATGTCAGTGTGACTCAAACTCAACACAAAGCACAGCGACCTAAAGTACACGAATGATGTCAGTGTGACTCAAACTGAACACAAAGCACAGCGACCTAAAGTACACGAATGATGTCAGTTTGACTCAAATTCAACACATAGGCCAGCGACCTAAAGTTCACGAATGACGTCATTGTGACTCTACACATCCATTAAATACGCCAAGATTATGATCATCTTATCTTAGTTTGTATCTCAGAAGTCATTTAACCGGTTTTCGATAGTGGTCCAGAGATATCATTAAACACTAGTGCGGCACTTAGGAAGCTGATCGCAAGAGGATGACGAGGACAGAGATTATTAAAAAAATCCTAATTGAGGCCTGATTCCCACCGTTACAACGCCGTGACGAGACCGAAGTGTGTCACGATAAGACCCAAGAGTAGCAGATCCTCTAGACATGGTGAGAATATTTACCGAGAGATAACATAAAAGATTATGCAGCACTTACGTAGCGGATCAACAGTAGCCTCGGTTATCACAAACCAAGTAAGATAACGACAATTGCCAGGTTCTAATTAGGTTCCATGTATCTTTACTAATTTGAGATTGAGATTGAGTTATACCTTATGTTGAGTTATACCTTATGAGTTATCTCTAAGAGGGTATTCATCTCTAAGAGGGTATTCATCTCTAAGAGGGTGTTTATCTCTAAGAGGGTATTCATCTCTAAGAGGGTGTTCATCTCTAAGAGGGTATTCATCTCTAAGAGGGTATTCATCTCTAAGAGGGTATTCATCTCTAAGAGGGTATTCATCTCTAAGGGGGTATTCATCTCTAAGAGGGTATTCATCTCTAAGAGGGTATTCATCTCTAAGAGGGTATTCATCTCTAAGAGGGTATCCATCTCTAAGAGGGTATTCATCTCTAAGAGGGTATTCATCTCTAAGAGGGTATTCATCTCTAAGAGGGTATTCATCTCTAAGAGGGTATTCATCTCTAAGAGAGTATTCATCTCTAAGAGGGTAGTTTTCCACATTCTAAATACCGCGAGAAAAGCTCTAGTGTAGCATATTAAGAGAAAATAAATTATGTTCAATCATCCCTCTTCGAATGTTTTTACATGTTTGATACATGTTAACGTTGAAAAAACGATTAAGCATTTAAATGCCCTTCAATGAAAATAACTAGCCTCCAAACATCTAGTTTAGTTCAACTAGACGCAGTGAATGTACGTACACTAATGCTCAATGTCCACAGTAAACGTGTATTATGCCGTTTTTTTTCAGCAATTCGAATTTCTGAGTTATGCAATATGTTTCGTCAGGGAGGTGATTGTTCGGCCGACAAAGATTAAACTTGTCACATAAAAGATAAAATAACGGCGATTGTTAGATTCCTACTTAAATCGATGTTTCTTCGGTAATTTGTGTTTCTAATGATCGACTATGTTACTTCAGAAAAGAGATAGTTCTTCCTAACAGAGATCAAGTTTATCACAATCAAGATAAGATAACGACGGCCGCCAGATTATAATTATTCCATATGTTTCTTCACTAATTTGCGTTCGAATTATCCCCTATATTTCTTCATTACTTTGCGTTTGAATTATACCCTACGTTTCTTCACTAAATTGGATTATGCTAAAGAAGAAACAGTGCTCATATTTCGAAGCCGACGTTCGTCGTTTTCTTATCTTGTTTGTGATAACTTTGGCCACTAACGGTAAAAAAATCTGCCAAAGCGCTGCACAATCTGTTGATGTAGCCTTTTACACATTCACGGAAGATATCAAACATCAGTGCACATTCACTGCGTTAGGTGAATTAAACAAGGGCTAGGAATATATGTATAGATGCTAATTATTTATTTCAGAATATTTACATGCTTAATATTCTTATATTAAGAATAACATCGATTTTCCATGCGAAAATTTTTGGGAGGGAAGATTGTACATATCCAATTTCCTTTTAATATGCTAAGCTTGAGGTTTCTCGCGATATTTAGACAGTGGATAACTCCCCCTGTTGGAGTACTTTATCACCGAACCATAATTCAAAAGTCACAAATTAGTGAAGAAACACAGGGCATAATTAGGATCAGCTGATAGTCGTTAATTATCTTGTTTGTGATGACCTCTGCCTCTGCTCGCCAAGCAATTTATTTTCTTGTTCTCATCTCGTGATTCGTTTCGTAAGATCTGCGTATTCTTTTGCACGGTGTTATCTTTGGGTAAATATTTACATCCCACACAGAGCAAACGGCGAGTGTTTGCTACACTTGTGTTTTATCACGATATCTAGTACTAGGAAAAGTAGACCTATTGAAGTATTTATGATATTCATATGATTAGTTCAGTGTATTTCTTCTTAGTTGATGTAGGATTTTGAACCTGTCTTAGTTTTGATTAGTTGAAAGAATGCTTATACTCTACAGGGTAGTAGTGTCGGCTTAGTTCATTTAATTTGTTGAAAGAGCTAGTTATTTATATCGGTTTCACGTCATGCTAGCATATTACGCTGGTTGTTTGGATGGATTGTGTACGGGCGTGAAAAAATGCCATGGCTTTGAAATGCAAGTTTAGGCGTTTTTAGATAATTGAATAGTTATTTCTAGTTTTTTTTATCGATACTCTTTTTACTGTATTATTATAATTTCCATACAATGATCTCAGTTTGTTAGTTCAAAGTGTTAGTTCTGTACATTGGTTTCTGATCATATGGTATATACCTATGATTAGCTTGTCTTAGGTATGTCTATATATGTCTATTTGTTGATCCATACATTCCTGAACAAAATCCCTGCCTGCGTGTGTGATATGGCCAAACGCTTTTATACTTCATTCGTTCCTGAACAAAATCCTGCCCGCGAGTGTGAATGGCCAATCGCTTCTACACTTTATTCATCCCTGAACAAAAGCCTGCCGCGTGTGTGATATGGCCAATCGCTTTTAGACTTCATTCATTCCTGAACAAAATCCTGCCCGCGTGTGTGAATGGCCAATCGCTTCTACACTTTATTCATTCCTGAACAAAAGCCTGCCGCGTGTGTGTATGGCCAATCGCTTTTACGCTTCATTCATTCCTGAACAAAAGCCTGCCCGCGTGTGTGATTTGGCCAATCGCTTTTACGCTTCATTCATTCCTGAACAAAAGCCTGCCCGCGTGTGTGATATGGCCAATAGTTTTTACGCTTCATTCATTCCAGAGCAAAAGCCTGCCGCGTGTGTGATATGGCCTATAGTTTTTACGCTTTATTCATTCCAGAACAAAAACCTGCCGCGTGTGTGATATGGCCAATAGTTTTTACGCTTTATTCATTCCAGAACAAAAGCCTGCCGCGTGTGTAATATAGCCAATCGCTTTTACGCTTCATTTACTTCATAGATTGTCGTCTTTGACAATTGATATCATAATGTGTAGAGCCTCAGTTTCTATAGAGTAGGTCTAGCAACCCTAGTTTAGCTTACTCGATGGAAAGCTTGTTAGGTTAATTGCACTAGAGCCGTTGTCAAGGAGCTCCCATTTGCGCTGACATTCCAAAAGGAAACAGTCAGAAATCCTATGTGCGGTATTCTATTGAGCCATATACTTACTCTCTTACCCCTCTGAGGGCTGGTCTTAGCACATAAATATTTAAGAAATTTCAGGCGGGTCCTAAATTCTGTATAACGGAGCAATTACTTGGGTGGCAATAAGAAACAAGGAAAAATGGGGGCACATCCCTGAGAGGGGAACAAACTGTAGAGCTGTCCCCTCATTGGATAGTTTTATTCGCCACATAACGCAAAATACCGCCCCTTTTTCAGTTTTTCGGTCACTAGGGGTTGGCCTGTGGATTGAGACCTCACATCAGTAACTGTCCTCATGGGCGGAGGTAAGCATCACAAGGGTTCCCGAGATCTATTAATTTGAAATATTGTAATACAGCACTAGATCCTAACATCTCTGTTTTTCATGGGCTTTTGTTTTCTGTGTT